>ML797063.1:138177-149934 GCA_009831015.1 Picea engelmannii
CGTTCATTTTGTCTTCACAAAATCTTAGGTTTGATCCTATCATGTTGCAACAATTATCCTTTCTCTTTTTTCACATCATAACTTGCATAGTCATGCCTACCCTCCATGGGAGCCCTAGTTATCACCCTAATTTCCATCTAGTGCCCATGTTGTGATTCCTTATAGGCCCGGAATCCCTCCTATAGACCCGACATGACTCGAAATTGAGCCTCATTCCTGATTTTTCACATATGTTATGGCCATATTTCGAGGGGGTTCCCATCATTTTTATGTTACTTAACAATCACATGTGCCTTTATTGTTTATGTCTTGGTGCCTATTGTTGCATTGTTGTTTGTTTTGATTCCACTTATATCCATGTCATCACACTTGACTTCTTGTCATCTACATTAGCTTGCCTCTATTTTGTGACCCTATACCCATGGAGAGAACCTATACCATGAGTGGACCTCACTTCCAGTACCCTGTTGAATTCATTTTTTCCTAGGTCGAATCCACATGCTTGGAACATAGATGCATATTTTTTAGCCACTTCATCTTCTAGAAAAGCTCACTTTTAACTCTTCCATGCTCAATAAACCATAAAAAATACACTTTTCAAGTACACTTTTATCTATTTTTCAAACTCGAAAAAAATTGACAAAAAAGACACTATCAAGCACACTTTTATCTTTATTTCACACTCATAAAACTATGAAGGAGACACTTAGAAACAAAAAGAGTGAAGGGGGGGGGGGGTTACCATTAATATTCATTATCAAAAATGAGAGTCGGCAGTCATGTCTCCCTTGAACATAACTCATATTTGTGTCATTCTCTTACAATTGGGTTATAGCTTGCCTAGGAGTCCTACTATCAATATGTCATATACTCCTTCGGTTGGTTACTCTTCCAATCTCTACAGAGAATTCTTCAAATTCCCAATGCATTGTCTCATTGTGTCATTGGTGGTCTCAAGTTTATGTTTCCAAGCCACCATTGTGTCATGCTATATTTTTAAGGGAAGTTAAGCCCAAGTGGGTCATATGTTGTCTTGTTGGCCATCTGAGTCGGTCATCTCTATGTTAGTTGTACTCGGTGATTTTATCTTTTTACATCATCGCTTGGTGTATATTTCATTTCGATTGACGGGACGTACCTTAAGGCCCTCATTCGATGGATATCTTCTTATAAACCTCAACACATCATCTAGGAAAGGGATCTAGAAACCAGCTAGTACCTTAGAGCTTGCAATCTTCAGTGGCAGGCTTCCTCACAATTGATAGTCGGTTTTCATCATTAACTTCTAATCAATTGATTCTCCAAGTGTTCAACATCATATCCTTTATTCACACTTTCTATATTGTACTAGGTACCTTAGGGTCCATTTTCATCATTGGTGGGTCCCCTCACGTTTGTTAAAAGTATACCTCAATGACTGATAATCAAAGGGTTTCTACCATGCTCAACATCATATCATCTATTTTCATGGTGTAGAATCATTCCATCGAGGTTGGGATGAAGACCTTGGGCCTGGGGGCACATCACCCATCCCTGCTACCTCTCCCAAGTTGATATGGAGTGTATCACTTCTACAGAAGTAATTTGAAGACTTTTGGGGCATTCTTATTAGTTCTCATTGTCTTCCTAACATATATTGTGACATAGATCTACATTGTTTTTTCTCATGGATATGATCTCCTTTGACATGGATCCACCGTGTATCTTATGTGGACAAGATATTTCATTCATTACATGGATCCACATTGTATTGTGTTGAAGGTCATGCTTTGTTTATATTATGAGCTTGGGTAAGACTACCTCAGGGATGATCTATAACTATTTGGATGATGCCTAATTGCATGTACTCATTGGTTTTGTGATCTTCATCTCTTTCCTTACATCACCTCACATTCAAATTTATTATAATGTGTTTTGACCATTCGTTCATATGATAACCTCAAACATTATGAGGCATATATTATAGCTATATTTTTCACCCTAGGGGCACATTGTAACATCCCCAGCCTCCCATAATGGGACCTGTCACACAAATCTTCCAACTTCAGGTATGATACCTCAAGTAATGTCCCCCGCTTACTCTTGAGCAACGTTGCCTCAAGAAAATTAGTGCAAAATTAACATTTAGAATGCATGGAACCACTCTATGAAGTGCACACAACCCAAATTGATTCACACCACACCATAGTTCCTCATATTTATATAGATTATAACAGCAGAAGTAACTTGAAATATAATTGTACACTCAAGCACACTAGAACACCAACATTACAGAATGTAATACCACTCCAACATGTGAACACTACTGCACACATAACCATACAGAGCATCTGAATATCACAACAAACATAATTGTTCAGATTACACTTGCAGGTCTTACTTTCATGTGTGTGTAGACTATGCTCCAATGCACACAACAAATCCAATCACTTGTACACATAGACCACTTTACGCGTGCACAGTAATTCTGACGTCTCTCAGGAAGCTCTTGACCATTTACCAAAACTATCTTAACAGAAGTTACTTATCAACTACCATACTCAACATATATGAATACTATGTTAAAAACTCACTTCTCACTTACAGAATAGACAACATTAACATAACAACAACTAATATTCATATGCAACACTATGAAAGTAATATATCATAAAAAAATACAACTAAATAAGAACGCAGTAACAGAAAAGCACACAAGAACACTTATCTTTTATGAAAAGTCACCAACTGCATGCATGACTCACAAGTTCCTCCCAGGAATAGATGTTGTTGCTCATAATATTTCAACAACAGTTCACTCCTGAGCTATGGCTCGAACTCCACCAAGGTAAAAGGATTCACAGTGCCAATATATGGTCTAACCAATAGTGAAATTGCTCAATCCAGGATGTCAACTATTGCAACTAGTATACAGTACCTCATTCCCCATATGCTTGTCCCACCCCAGGAAGTGTGTCTCTTCTCTGCTCAACAATCCTTTGGTTGCCCCACTTCTCTTCTAGGGCTTCAGCAAAAGGTCGGATCAGGGAGTCTCAGAGCACTGCAACTAATGCCCAATTCACCATGGAACAATTCTTAGTCAATCTCTCACCTGGAGATATTTCTTATGGGCTTGAAAACCCACCTCTTGGACAAACTATGGGCCTGACAACTCACTTCTTCAATCATACCCCGCTTTTCCCCAAGCACATATTTTTAATAAAAAATAACAATAACCTACAGAAAAATACATAATTCCTTTCCAAAAGAATTTCTGTCTAAAGGGTTTTCGAATGAGTGCCCCCCCAATTACACTAAGGCCAACAATATATATTGCATGCCTTCAACTCGACACTTGTCACTTTCCGAATTTACTTTATCCACTTGGTGACTTGTTTCCATCCCTCGGAAACTTAAAATAGATCATATATCTCTAAATTACACTTTTTGGAAATATTATTAAAATATCCCCCCCCCCTTTCCCTTTTTCAGTGGAGTTAGCCCCCCGTCTCTTTTCTTTTGATTCAGTCTACGCACAGTGATGTAATATATTAATAAATTAAGTGTGATGTTGTTACGAGGGAAAAACTCTCTATGGCCAAGGGTAAACCACAACAGACAAGTATGACTGCAGAAATCAACTCAATTCCAACATGTGCTATATAAATTAATGTGCAATATGAGGAAGAAGCCTACCTCGACCCAATAGTTTGATGTCGTTCCACCATTGAGCACTTTGACCCAAAGCCTTACACCTGCAAGAAGTTCTCAACAAACAAGCGATGCAAGTATATAGTGACAATATATATAATGAGTTAGCACATTAGATAGCACAATCCAATAATAAACATTACAAGCATGCCCATGGATAATAATCATATATTCGCAAGATATTGATTGGACAGGAAAGGAGTATTTCTATTAATAATTAATCAATAGAAGTATCAACATCACAGACTTCTCTGTCGGCACGGTTCGAAACCAAGAAACCAAGTTCCTTCCAACTAGGTCTCCACCACTTCAATCCTCCACCAAAGGCAAGCTCGTAGCAAAGAGATGAAGAGATTCTCTTGACAATAAGGGAAGAGCTTGAGGGATGAACACTATGTTCAGACTTGAGGGACAAAGGGATGCAGACTCAATATGAAGTAATTTCTCCAGAGTAACTTTGCTCTCAAAGTTGAATGCTTTCTCTCTCTTTTTCCATAGCTCGAAATTGTGCTCTTATAGCCTCCAGAATGCAACTGAAGGCCTGAGTCGGAATGTTTCCAATATATGGAAGGCCAAAGATAAGAGATATTGTGTCGTGACATGGAAACCCGACCTCATTTTGTATTTTCTGGAAAAAATCCCGATATACGTGAGTTGTAGTGGAACATCAAGCATATGTGCATCTTGCAAAACAGTTAGGGAGCGTATATGTGGAAAAATATATAATTTTGGCTCTGGATTTATCAAAAAGGGGGTTGATAAGTCTACATAGGAAAATGGAAAAAGGCCCTATGTGCAAGATAGCAAAGGTGAGGCGAATATTGCTATAACAGATGCCCCTTAATGTGTGAGATCATAGGAGTATATGCGATGGTCGAAACACATTATAAATAACCCAGAAGTGGAGTGGTAGAGAACCAGTTGGATGAACTCAATTGCTCATTACATTATGTACTAAGTTTTAATACATGGCTTCCAAAAATACAATGCAGATCCATGTGGAAAATATACCAAAAAGTGTTCATGGCCATGAGTAGGCAAATATAAATGCGGTTACATGCCAATAGTTGTCATAGTCACGAACAAGGCTCAGTGAAAACAATCTCAAAATCAATATGAAGATATATGTATACCATGGAGTACAATCTAATATCCCATGATCATTGAAGTCAAATAGATATTGGCCCGATGAAATGGAAGCAACAACTCAGGAAAGTTGTGTCTTCAAAGTGATGTCTTCAAGTCTTCAATACAATCCGCCAATGGTGCAAGTCTACATCATGTGAATAAATGAGTTGAGGTCGAACACGATGAGACATTGTTTGATTATCGTTCATTGAGGTATACCATTAACAAACGTGAGACAACCTACCAACAATGAAAGTAGGTATCAAGGCACCGAGTACATATCTAAAAATGTGAATAAAGGAGCTGGTGTCAAACACTTGAGAGATCCATTGATCAGGAGACATTGATGTATTCTCATCTTTCAATGGCAAGAGAGCCTGTCACTAATGACTGCAAGTCTCAAGGTACTCATAAAACTCTAGGTCTCATATCCAGAATACATGAGTTGAATTCGATGGAAAGAGACCCGCTGAAAGGAGAGCATTAAGGCATCTCTCATCAGTTAGCATGAGGAACAAAGCAGGAGATTCATGATTTGCTGGATATTGGACGAAGAACATGTTCACGAACCAACAACCCTTTGCATCTTCCGCGTGTGCCAAATGAAAGCGGTACACGAAAAAGACCCTCTGAATAGCATCCAATGATGAAAATTGTTGACAAAGGTGAGGAAACCACCAATAAGGCTAATGTCATCCAAGACAATGCATGAATCCCAAAGTGTGAATAGATGTATTTTCATCGAACACAAGGGAAACCACCCAGTCAATAACCCATAATGAAATGTCAATTGTTGGGTTCAAGGTGACCTACCAATGATGAAAGGAGGGACAGGGTGCATCATAAGACCAAATTATCATGTGATTCTGAGACAAACTGAGGGTATGGCTGACATGCAAAGTCAAGATTTCTGAGGAGTGGCCGACACAGGTTGATAGACTTCCTTTGAACAAGAGCATGAGACATATGGTGGACTCTGGCAGCATAAACTTAATGATTTGACAATTAGATGCAAGAGGCATCCATAATGTTCGCTATAGTGGCTGGAAGATTAACCAGTTGGTAGAGAAAATTATGTAACAAGATCAGCTTCCTAAGGCCATGCTAAACCCAAAATTATGATGACGCAAGGACTCAATAACTTTGTGCTTTGTTCAAAGGCGACACAATTGATGCCAATTACAATATAGTACTCCCTTCCCACCCGTCTTTTTTTGTTTTTTCATAACAATTGAATGCTATGATACAGAGAAGGGAACGAGTGTCACGAGTAAGCAAAACTAGTTCCAGCAGTGGAATGTACCTATGCTCAATGCAAGTAAATGCATGCGAGAGATGGACACTCAGGGTGATGTTCCCTCCAAGGTATAGGGTGTCAAATTGCGAAGGATAAGAACAAGGCTCTGCTTGGTTGAGGATGCAAACTGCTTGGGCCATGGTTTATAACGCAAAGCATGAACCGCCTAAAGGCTCAATACTACAATCAAGAGCATGAGATGCAATCACAATTTAACGCCAAAAAATGTCATTTTTTATATCTTTTAGTCTACTTGGTGTAAAAAGGGGGTAAACTTGTGCCAAATAGACGTATTTTCAAATCCAATTTACGAGTGTGAAGAAGACAAGTTCACTCAATGATCTTTTCCATTTTTGATAGCGAGTCGGAAAAGAGCTTAACTAAGACTCATGATCTTTCAAATCCAATTTTAACGAGTGTGAAAGGGACAAATCACTCGGTGATATTTTCAATTTTTAGTAACAAGTCAGAAAAATGCTTAACTAAGACTCGTGTTCTGGGAGTCCATGGGTGATAAGTCCGTGTGTACATGAATGAGAAATGAGGCTCATTGTAAAGTCATGTGTCGAATTCTAATGGACTCCCGGTCCTAAGTAAAATCTCGGCATGGGCGCTAAATGAAAAAGAGGTTCTAACTAGGGTACCCATGTTTGGTAAGTCTCTACCATTTATTAACGACGCTATGATAGCAGATGGAGGTTAATGCATCACAATCAAATGGGTTCGTACCTAAGGCATAAAATGTGGTAATTGAAGGATAATGCAAAACTGCACGATGTAGTGAATACCTATCCTATATGCTAGGTTATGAATATACCTGCCTGAGGATACGAAAGGCCAACCATGACGTTGAAATCTGTAAGAAAATTGAGTCGAAACAACAAAAACCATTTTAAAACCATTTTTGAATTAGTCCATTAGACAAAATAATAGCATAAAACTATATCAAATGGGTAAAAATGTTTTATAAATAGTAATAAAATCACAATTTACTATGTCATTTTCATTTTCACCCAAAATAGTGCAATTTGGACTAACATACCTCCGGAATTAAAACGGCGATCGTGGGAGCAATAGGCAACTGAATCGCAATCCGTCTGGTCTAGGTAACTCTTCATCCCATCCTCTTCAAATTCCATGATTTACAATTTTGAATTGGGCTCCATTTTTTTAGTTTTTAAGGGCGCAAATTGTATTTTTCGGTATACGTGGGTTTCTGCTAATATGTCACGTATACGACCAGATATACGCCTATGTGTGAACTACAGAGGGCATATATCAGGCCCTGCCCGCGACTGTTCCTGGATAAATCGTGTGTACGTGTACAAAATGGAAAAAAAAAATGGTTTTTAACTCAAAAATTGATTTGGTTTTTGCAGGATGGTGTTGGAGTGGAGGGACAAAGAGCATGAGGAGGTAGATTCAGCAGTGGAAAGGGATCCAGTGGCTCAAGCAGCATTGAAAAGATGTGTTCTATACAATTTTTGGGCTCTCAAAGGAATGAGGGCCCAAGTGAGGTTATTGGAAATGCTGGTGGGCTATTGGGATCCAGATAGCGAGAGATTTATCATTGATGGGAAACCATTAAGGATCGAAGTAGAGGACATCTACTTCTTGATAGGACTTTCAAGCTGAGGAGAGGTCATGGACCTTAAGTCACATGGGGTCGGAAGTGGGATGAAGGTCGAAGAATACATTGAGGCCCACTGTGTTGCAAGGACTCCCATGGTGGGAAGTCAAATCCCTATCCGGGATATAGGTAACCTCAGCCTGAAGATTATTATGCTCGTGCTTACCAGGATTATAGGGTCGGCCTCATTGCATCAAGCATCGAGACCGCTTATGCTTTATGCACTGTAGTGTGAGAGACCTACCGTGTACAATTGGTGTACCTCATTGCTAACCAACATGAAAGGTCAGCTGACAGAGTGCAAGCAAGGGGCAAAGAGAAACTTCGTGTTTGCCTCTATCCTTTGTAGCTTCTTTCTTGAGTGGATACCAAGCCTGGGACCTAGAGTGATTATCATTCCTAGAGGGCCATGTGACCTAGCTATGACGCGATGGGTCGAGGTCATGAGATGGTAGGGGGGAGGTAGGATGGTGACACCCTACAACGATGTTTTTTTCTTCTGGTGGGGGAGACAAATCATAGATCTAGATGACTATCCCTATGCAGGAATTGATTTCAGAGGTGATCCTGATATGTCGCTTCCACCAGGAGCCACCTATGGCGCCATAGGTAAACAATGTTTTTTATATATTTCATTTTTGTATTTTTGTATTTTAAAAGAACAAAAATATTTTTTGGATGGTGTTTTTAAATATTAACTCGATACGTGTGTGGTTGTAGATGTGGGTCCACAACGGCTAGAGGGATTCCTATGACACAGGCGGAGGCACCGGGCAGATGAGGCAGTGGGAAGGGAGGCGGAGAGAGTCATTCAGAACGTGCAGGGCAACCTGTCGCGTTTGATGCAGAGGATTCCTATGGTTCAAGTGGAGGATCTACCTGAATCCATGCAGAGGCAGGTTGTCGGTGTACCTAGAGCATGGGTACGAATCTTCCAGTGTCTCTCCAATGCCATGGTTTTCTATCATGAGACTCATCTAGCGCCACAGCCATAGATATCATATGACATGTATATCGTCTGTATATGTATTTTTGAGGGTTTTGGCCCCAATTTTGTAATATAAAACGCCATTTTTTTGGAAATATAAAAAGAAGGATCTTCGGCTGTACTTATATCTTACAATGTGTACATTGATTTAATGGTCTTCTTTTCTTTATTAATGTGACAAATGCCAATCCAAAACATAATTAGCGTAGGCATCGAATACATGATTAGAACTTCTAGGAATGTGAAAATATGTAATAAAATCAAAATGTTGTTCTAAAAGACGTACCCATAGGAATCAATGGAGCAATGTCAGATCACGCACATGGTAACGACCGTTTAACTAATGTACGACTAACTGAGAATCCAGACGCACCTCTATAGAACGAATACCATGTGAGATAGCATCGTGCAATAATTCTATAACGACGCTATATTTGGCCATATTATTCATGGATGGCCCTAGGCATACGCCACCTGAAGACATCAGTAGACCCTCGGACGAGTAAATCACCCAAGCAGCAAAAGCTAAGTTCCGTTTATTACGAATGGCTCCATCTGTGAATCCTACATAGACCAAATATTTCGTTGACATCTACCAACAAAAGGGAAAACTTGATAAGCAAGCCAAAGACAAAAATAGGGAAAACATGTATATACACTAAATTTACATTAGTATACAAAGGGTTTCACCCAAGCCCGGGGCTCAAGCATAATATTTTTTTAAGTAGGGCCCATTTCTGGGCTCAGCCAATTTATTCCCTTCATAATATTCCAACTCGTAGGCTCCTTTTTCTAGAACACATTGCACGATATAAGGACCATGCCACATGGGTTTAAACTTGCCTGCCCCTAGCGGTTCTTTGGCTTGGTCATACAAGAGGACCAAGTCACCCTCAGCATACAACCGGGGACAGACAGACTTATCATACTGAACCTTGACACTTTTTTTGTTTGCCTCGATAGCCATAAAGGCATCTCAATGTTGCTCATCAAGACTCTCTAGGTGTACCAGGCGTCGCTCTAAATCTAAAGTGTCAGGTAGGAGCTCAACTGCCAATTTGAGAGAAGGGATTTTGCATTCAACAGGAAGTATCGACTCCACACTGTGTACTAACTGAAAAGGAGAAAAACGGGTGGCAGTCTTAACCGAGGTTCGATATGCCCAAAGTGCGGGATATAACATGATGTGCCAGTTGGAATTGCTCTGGCTAACATTTTTTTGCAAAATGGTCTTGAGAGACTTATTGACGGCCTCTACTTGCCCATTTTCCTAGGGGTAATAAAGAGATGAGTGATCATGTTTAAACCCCAGCTTAGATGCTAGTTCTATCATCATTTAATTCTGAAAATGACTGCCATCATCAGTGACAATCTCACTCGAGATACCGAACCGGGCGATAATTTGGTTGAATACGAATAAAGTTACAGTCTTCCCATCAGATTTCACGGTAGGCATGGATTTGGCCCACTTGGTGAAGTAGTCGACAACCACAATAATGTGTTGATGCCCCCCAGCCGAAGTTGGGTTGCAATCAACGAAATCTATTCCCCACTTAGTGAAGGGACCGACGGTAATGACTGGGTGGAGATGGGTTGGGTGCGAGAGCATTTTCTGAGTGAACACTTGGCAGGGGTGACACTTCTTAACCACTTCAATACAATCTTTACAGATGGTGGGCCAGAAGTAACCGGCTCGCAAGATTTTTTGGGTCGTCAAAAGCTCGGATAGATGACCGCCACAAGCCCCTTTGTGGAAATCATTAAGGACTAACTCGGCCTCTTCGTGAGTTAAGCAATGATGTAAGATGCTATCTATTCCTAGACTATATAAAGTGTCACCGACGATTGTATACTTTTTGGCTTGGTATCGAACACGCCATCGATCATCTCGCGAGAGATGTTGAGCGAACTTCAAGGTTTGAAGGTATAAAACAATATCTCCATACCAGGGGTCGGATGAAGAAACAAGGAAAATGTGTTCATCTACGAATGAATCTACATGAATAATATCTTCTTCTAGCCGTGGGAAATTAGATATTAACTCTGCAAAAACTAGTGATTTCTTGGACTTGGCCGAAACAAAGTCGAGATCAAATTCTTGTAGGATGACAATAAACAAAGTCGAGATCAAATTCTTGTAGGATGACAATCCATTTATTATATTTTCCACATATGATACATCTAGTGGGGATGTATTGAAATGGATTAACATCGGCAACCACAGTAGTTTTTCAAAGCAATATATAGTGGCGTAAACATTGGACTGTGTGGACGGCAACCAAAGCTAGCTTTTCAATGTGTGAGTAATTTCGTTCAGGACCGGCTAAATTTTGACTGAGATATTAGATGACGTGCTCACGAAGCTCATCATCCTCTTGAACTAGAACCATACCAATGGTCTCTTAAGACGCGTCAATATACAACAAGTAATCTCTACTATAATCAGGATATTTTAGCAGAGGGGTTGATACCAAGGATTTCTTTAAAGCGTCAAAATATTGTTGGGCTTGCTCATCCCAGATAAACGAGGTGTCTTTCTTCAATAGTCGCATGAAACCTTTAGTAATATTGGCATAATTCACAATAAACCGACGCAAAAAGTTAGCTTTCCCCTGTAAACCTTGAAGTTGTCTAATTGTGCGCGGGGGGGGCAACTGAAGAATTGCCTCAAACTTAAGTGGATCTACCATGATCCATGTCTTGGAGACTAAGAATCCTAAGAGATGGCCATATCCAATGCCAAAGATGCATTTATGAGGGTTGAGTCGGATTCTATAGTAGCGGCATATTTCAAAAACTAGTCGAAGGTGCGTAGCATGATCCATTCTCTTGCGAGAGTGAGCAGCAAGATCATCGAGGTAAGTGTTGGAAAATACTGAGAGGGGGGGTGAATCAGTATTTGAGCTATCAATCAATTTTTAACTTTTCTTTTACTGAAAACTCTTAGTCTACTTTATAGAGATCAGTTGTTGTATATTCATAGGAAAACAGTAGTGCATCCAGAGATCTTATTATGGATTTCTT
>ML797063.1:191875-219529 GCA_009831015.1 Picea engelmannii
CACAGGAAAAAGGCCCGGAGACGTAGGCAAACATTGTGCCGAACTCCGTTATCAACCTGCGTTCTTATGGTTTGTTGTTCATTATTGTTTTCAGATCTGCATATGTGTATTTGACTGATATAATCCTCTTCTTTCCTCATTCTATCATTAAATTTCTCAATGGTTAATGAATTCATGCAAGTTTAAAACTCAAACATAATCATAAAATATCCTGCCCCGGATCAAGGATAAGGCATATGGCAGAAGCGATTGGCAGGGCAGACGCGAGGGGAACTCTGGCAATTTTTACGCGGAGTGAGTGATAGCAGAGAGGAAGGATTGCAACTTTCACTCATGCTCACTAGCAGACAGAGAGACGTAGTCTCAGAGCATCGTGGTCTCAGCTCGGGGGTGGCTAGTGGTAAATCCGTTGGGAGTCGCTGAGCCTACGGTTGGGTGGAAACGAGCACCCCTCTCAGCAGTTGCACCCATTTCTGAAGTCACTTCTAATAAGTGTTTTGTTTACATATTGCCTCTTGAAATTCATAGAATGATACATATATGTATATGCTCATAGACTTGTGAAATTGTAAATGATTCCTGTGTAAGAATGTCTGTGCAGTGTTTCGATAATGATTAATAGGCATATGCTTATAATAGAGGAAGCCATGCATGACTTACGTTGATAAACTGAATCTAATTATGCCTAGGCTGAACTATATTAGGCATCTAGCCCGTTCTCGAGAAGTTGTTTCCCTTCACCCATATCCAGGAAAGCCCCGGAATAGATCTCTTGTAGAGATTCCCTCCCTGGAAAGGTTTACCCAGAACCTGGAATATGAACTTGAAGGTGCAAGTCTTAATAACCCTGTACGAGGAGTAACGATCCTCTTAAAAACCCGAGATGGCAGTTTAAGGAAGGAATATTGAATCAACGGATGAGAATTCGTCGGGAAATCTACAGTTTCCCCACAACCATTAGATTAGCAGGAGAAGGTAGGGAGTTAAAGGCCTTACCACCTGATTTTCCCGTGTCTTCATGGGTAGTGAAGATTCTAGGGCCGTAGATCCCCATGTTCCATGAGAACATCCAGACCGTTGATTTCCCCGTCCATAAAGTTGTGGAAGAGTGCACAAAGTGGCATCAGAACCGTTGGATCAGCAGCTGAACTCCCGCTAACCATTAGATCTGGCAAGAGTTACACCGGGGCTAAGCCCTAGTGAACCGAGGAGAGTCCCTAAAAAGTTATCGGGAATTCTGGAAATAAAGAAATCTTGTCGCTTGGAATCACGATCCACGATATCCCGGCAAGATCAGAGCCGTCCATATGGAAGGACACGTGGCAGCGATAGAGCGCCACCGGGAAGAGTCCCGACAGGGAGGCCATCTATCGGCATATCAAAGAATCGGGGTTTGCGAGAGAAAAGAAATCTTGTCGCTTGGAATCACGATCCAAGATATCCCGATGAGCTCTGAGTCGTCCATCAGTGAGACACGTGTCAGGGGATTTTGAGGAGTCGGAATTCGGAGCATCAGGGATTTCGAAGGAAAGAAACCCTTGCAGCTGGGAATCGCGATACGTGAAATCCCGGCAAGGGAGTTGTGTGGGCCACAGTTGGAGCTAGTGGAGAACAGGTGTCAGGAATCTGGCGAGAGTCGAGAAATCGGGGAATCAAAATTTCTAAGGTCGAAGAAAACAGGACATCAAAAGTCTCGAAATCCCAACCAGGATCTGGATCATCCGTTGGCAGAGGACAAGTGGCAGAGATCAAGCACTATCGACGTTTGGCACATTGGGAAATCGGCATTTCCAGGGACAAGAGAACGGGGAAGTCCTAGGTGAAAACCCCGACATAATCTGAGCCGTCCATTCAGAGGGACAGGTGTCGAAGATATGACGAGAGTCGGAAAATCGGGAAATCGATATTCCTGAGGTCGAAGGAACCAGGACATCGATAGTCCCGAAATCCCATCAAGGATCTGGACCGTCCCTTTGGAGGGACGCATTGGGGAGATCAGAACTATCAGGAAAGTCCTGACAAGGGAAGCCATCCCTTGACGTTTGGTTAATCGGGATATCGGGAATCCCGTGGACGTGGTGTTTACCCCTTTTGAAATCGCGAAACGCGAAACCCCGACGGGGTAAGGTTGTGGACACGGAGTAACGTTCATGTGGACCAGGGCTGAGCTAGGAGGGCTAGCTGAGGCAGAGGTGCATCGGGAATCAGAGAATCATGAATCCCGTGGGTGTATGCACATCAACATCGAAAACCCTGAAACCCCGACGTAGAGGTTTGACTACGGTCCCGGGGTAGTGGTCACGTGGACCACAGGCTTAGCCTGGAGGGCTAATGCGCTAGGGGCACATCGGGGATTGGAAGATCGCAAAATCCAAATAGTCACTACGTTCAAATTGGACCATGGTCACGACCCACGAATGCATGAGGATGGAGAAGAAGAAAGAAGGAGTCAGTTTGCGTTGGGTCTCCAGGGTTATTTAAGGGCTCGAGTCCGACAGAGGACCGGAAAAATTTGAAATAGGTAGTGGGTATGTTACAAAGTGGTATCAGAGCATGGTTACAACACTCGGCCTGATTGGGCTCATGCACTCTTTGTGCATAAACTCCGTTCAAAGCACTCCTATGAGGAGGAACCCCCTGACTTAACTATCTTGTCCAGGATTAAAAACTTGGGAAATGAAAACCTGACTGTGCATGCATGTGAAAGAATTATGAAATTATGTGCAAATTATAAAAATGAATTTAACTCTTGACTAATAACCAGTGTTTGTCTTTTCACTCAAATGGACGATCAACTGCAGGAATCTACAGACGCAGAGTATGGTGACTCACCAAGAGGTGGGAGAATGTTCCCACAACAGAGACAAAGAATCTGATGAAAGAAGAGCAATAGGAACCCCTCCAGACCTAGCTGAGACTGTGAGGAGTCTCATGGTCAAATTGCAAAGCTGCAAGGCCGATAATGAAAGGATGATGAAAGAACAAGAAAATCAAACCAAAATTAATGCAGTTTTACTGCAGAGCTTATCCGACCTACAGCGACAAATGCAGCATGAACCTGAGATGCAGAATCATGGTCGTATCAGTGGCCACACTGAGAGAATCACATCTAGAAAGGTCCACCCCAGAGGTAAAGGACCAGTGCCAGACGATTCCACTGAGAAGGAAACTAGTGATTCAGAAGGCTCTTCCAGCAGCAGGACCAGTTCCTATTCCCAAAAGAAATAGAAGAAGCAAAAGACTTCCAAGAGTCATAAATTTGAGGAATTCAAAAAGGTCAAACCTCCTTCCTTCGATGGCGAGATAAAGAAGGGAGAGGAAGCTGAGGCTTGGCTACTCATACTGAAGAAATATTTCAGAGTCCATGATTTTTTAGAGAATTTGAAGGCCCGAGTGGCCACTTTCAATATGAACGGAAAGGCTTCCATCTGGTGGGAAGACCTTAAGAATATGAAAGGGGTCCATGAGGAGGACCTGTCTTGGAAACAGTTTGAGAAGTACTTCCGGAAGAAGTATTTGTCGGAAAGGTATTTCGACGAGAAGGCTAAAGAGTTTAATGAACTCAAACTGGAACAACATACTATGGAGGAGTATGTCAACAAATTGCTTGACTTACTGAGATATGTACCCGACATCAAAGCAGAGAAGGAGAAGGCACAACGCTTCATCAGTGGGCTACCCAAGGAATACCAGAACCGAATCGAGTTCGATGAGCCAAAGACCTTAGAAGACACTATACGAAAGGCAAAATATTGTCATGAATAATATGGACATCGGGCAGAGTCTCGTGAAGACTGGAAATAGAAGAACGGTTCAAATTTTCAGAAGAAGGGGAGAAAATCCTCAGGATTGAAAAACTACAAGAAGAACCACAAAATGAACTTTCCAACCCAGAGTGTACTCCAGCAGAACTTTCCCTCGGTGGACGGAAATAAAACTTCTAGACCTATACCAGTAAATACTGATAACCCAAAGAGGAAACCTTTGGAATGTTTGGATTGCGGAGGAGAGCATCTCTGGAGAGACTGTCCACACAGACAACAGAACAGTCAAAAAGTTTATAACCTTCAGGAAGCAACCACAGTCAAAGATGTGGCAAGGAGTGTGCCACAGATTTATGCAGCCTTGGATAATAACCAAGCTGACCACCAAGCTTTAGTGGTGGAAATAGAAGGTATGATTTTCAACCACCTAATGTTTGTTTTGATTGACCCTGATTCAAATTTGAGTTATATATCCCCTAGAGCTGTTGATAAGTGTAAACTACAGCCACAGAAGCAAACCAAACCATGGTTGGTACATTTAGCCACTGGCATCAAAAGAAAGGTAGTAGAGGCCATACCAGCTTGTCAATTTATAATGGGTGAATTCCCCACCCAAGCAACCCTTAATGTATTACCCCTGGGATCGTATGATATGTTGATCGGTATGGACTGGTTGGCTTCCCATAAAGCCAAATTGGATTGTTACCATAAAACCTTAGAATGTGTGAGTAAAGAAGGACAAAGGATAACCCTCCAAGGTATCCGAAAACCGGTCTCGGTGAGACAAATATCAGCCCTGCAAATGAGAAAGTATTGCCGAAAGGGATGTCCCCTATATGAAATACAGGTATTGAAAAAAATCGAAGGCACTAAACCAAGCCCGATGATCACCCTATCCTGAGAGAGTACAGAGATGTATTTCCGGAAGAGGTATCGGGTCTACCTCCGAGAAGAGACATTGACTTCTCAATAGAACTCGCACCAGGAGCGGTGACGGTGTCTAGAACACCCTGCCGGATGAGCACACCTGAGTTAGTTGAACTCAAATTGCAATTGAAAGAAATGATGGACAAGGGTTATATTCGACCCAGCATGTCCCCCTGGGGAGCACCGGTCTTGTTTATGAAAAATAAGGATGGCACCCTTAGACTGTGCATAGATTACAGACAACTTAACAAAGTAACCATAAAGAACAAATACCCCTTGCCCAGGATCGATGATCTATTCGATCAGTTAAGAGGAGCGACTATTTTCTCAAAGATTGACTTGAGGTCAAGATACCATCAAGTCCGAATCAAGGGGGAAGACGTCCATAAGACCGCTTTCCGGACACGGTATGGTCACTATGAGTTTGTGGTAGTGCCATTTGGATTAACCAATGCCCCTGCCACTTTCATGTGTTTAATGAACAATGTACTCAGTAAATTTCTAGACAAATTTGTACTAGTTTTTATTGATGACATTTTAATCTACTCTAAGAATAGAGAAGAACATGAAGAGCATCTTAGACTTGTGTTGCAAGTGCTAAGAGAGCATCATCTCTATGCTAAATTAAGCAAGTGTGACTTCTTTCAGAAGCAAATACATTACTTGGGACATGTTCTGTCCGGGGAAGGGGTTGCAGTAGATCCTGACAAGATCAGGTCTATCATGGAATGGCCTACCCCAAAGGATGTCTCAGACATCAGATCCTTTATGGGATTGGCGGGATACTATAGAAGATTTATAAAAGATTTATCCAAGATTGGTTGTCCAATCACTGCCCTCCAGAAGAAGGGGACAAAATTCCTGTGGACATAGCAGTGCAAATAAAGATTCCAAACTTTGAAACATCTACTAACCCATGCACCCGTGCTGAAAATCGTTGACCCAGAAGCTGACTTCCTTGTGTGCACAGACGCCTGTAAAGAAGGGCTTGGAGGATTCCTTATGCAGGAAGGAAAGGTGATCTGCTATGAATCCCTAAAATTGAATGAACATGAGGTCAACTATGTGACTCATGATCTAGAACTGGCTGCCATAGTGCATGCCTTAAAAATGTGGAGGCATTACCTCTTGGGAAGGAAGTTTGTGCTTATGACAGACCACTGTGGATTACGGTATTTGTTTGACCAACCCAATCTCAATGCTACACAAGCTAGATGGATGGCCCTCCTTAGCGAATTTTATTTTGAAATCAAACACATTAAAGGGAAGGAGAATAGGGTGGCCGATGCCCTTAGCAAAAGCATGAGAACAATTCACCTGGCAGCGGTGAGTACCTGTGAGACAGATGTCAAGAACAGAGTTAAAGAGGCACAAGAAACAGATCCCTTCGTCCGAAATGTGACCCTGTGCCTACAGCAAGAACCCGTTGGAGCAAAATATGAAGACTATCAGATGACCGAAGGAGGTCTGCTCACCTACAGAGATAGAATGTACATTCCCAATTGTGAGGACTTGAAGAGGTTCATCATGGATGAACTACATAAAAGACCCTACACTGGTCACCCAGGATACCAGAAAATGATTACTGCCACCCGAAAGCAATTTTATTGGTCGGGATTGAAGAAGGACATAGCCAAATATTTGGCCCAATGCATAGAATGCCAATAGGTTAAAGCAGAACATCGACATCCAGCAGGACTACTACACCCTTTACCCATCCCGGAATGGAAATGGGAAACCATCTCCATGGATTTTATCATTGGATTGCCAACTTCAACCAAACAGAATGACGCCATTATGGTAGTGGTGGATAAACTGAGCAAGTATGCCCATTTCATTCCCATCAAATCGACCTACAAGGCGATAGATATCGCCCAGGTATTCATGAAAGAGGTGTTCCGACTACACGGCATGCCGAAAAAGATAATATCTGACAGAGATACAAAATTTACTTCAAATTTTTGGAAATCACTGATGGCGGGTTTAGAGACCAAATTGTTGTTTAGTACCGCCTACCACCCTCAAACCGATGTACAGGTAGAAAGAGTGAATCAGATATTAGAGGATATGTTAAGGATGCATGTAATGCATCAACCCAGGAAATGGGAAGACTACCTGCCATTGGTAGAATTCGCCTACAACAACGGTTATCAAGCGTCCTTAAAGATGAGTCCATTCGAGGTCCTCTATGGTAGACAATGTAATACCCCAGTCAGTTGGAGAAATCCTATAAATAGGATTTCTTTTGGACCCGACATGTTGAAAGAAATGGAACAGCAAGTGACTCAGATAAAACAAAATCTGAAGGTCGCTCAGAACCGACAGAAAAGTTATGCTGATCAAAAGAGAACTCCAAGAGAGTTCCAAATAGGAGATCATATATATCTCAGAATTAAGCCCAGAAGGAGTTCCCTAAAAATGGGAGCTTGTGCCAAATTGGCACCCTGGTATTGTGGACCCTTTGAGGTTCTAGATAGAGTGGGACCTGTAGCCTATCGGCTAGCACTTCCTCCCACAGTAAAAGCACATAATGTTTTCCATGTTTCATTATTAAAGAAATATATACATGATGTTAATCATATAATTGACTGGTCTGTGATCTAGGTGGAACCGGAGGGAAAATTTCTACCAGAACCCCAATGCATACTGGACAGAAAGGAAACCCCACTCTGGAACAGAACCATTGCACAGGTCAAGGTGCAGTGGAAACATTTTGGCCCAGATGAGGCTACATGGGAAATGGAGGATGCCATGAGACAAGCATATCCGATTTTGTTTACTTCTGTACATGTAATTCATGTTAGTAGCTAAGAACATCAAGGACGATGTTCCTTTTTAAGGGGGAGGGAATTGTAACACCCTGTTTCCCCCAACTTGTAAATATAACTGGATTGGCCAAGAACTATGGCAAACTCATAGATGTGAATATGTGATGTAAATGGACCTTGAGGAAGAGGTCAATGAATGTGAATAACATTCTGAATTTATTGCAGGACTGTTGATGAGGGGATGTGCAAAAAAAAAGAGACCACGATGGCGGTGGAAGGCACCTGAAAAGGTGGTGTTAACTTCCACCGAGCATTAAATACCGTATTTGGACTCCATTGGCCCGGACAACCAAAAGTGGCTCACTGGCCCTGAAATTCAATGCCCCGCAGGCTGGTAGGCGGATGGCTTGATGAGGGATGGGATGGTGAACCACCCATCCGCAGAGCCATCAGGCCTGATCGGCGCAAGGGTAATCGTGCCACACGCAACCTCGCGAAAGGATAAGGCGTATGGCAGAAGCGATTGGTAAGGCAGATGCGAGGGGAACTCTAGCAATTTTTACACAGAATGAGTGATAGCAGAGAGGAAGGATTGCAACCTTCGCTCCTGGTCACTAGTAGACAGAGAGACGCAGTCTCAGAGAATCGTGGTCTCAGCTCGGGGGTGACTAGTGGTAAATCCATTGGGAGTCGCTAAGCCTACGGTTGGGTGGAAATGAACACCCCTCTCAGCAGTTGCACCCATTTCTGAAGTCACTTCTGATAAGTTTTTTGTTTACATATTGCCTCTTGAAATTCATAGAATGATACATATATGTATATGCTCATAGACCTATGAAATTGTAAATGATTCCTGTGTAAGAATGTATGTGCAGTGTTTTGATAATAATTAATAGGCATATGCTTATAATAGAGGAAGCCATGCATGACTTACGTTGATAAATTGAATCTAATTATGCCTAGGCTGAACTATGTTAGGCATCCAGCCCGTTCTCGGGAATTTGTTTCCCTTCACCCATATCCAGGAAAGCCCCGGAATAGATCTCTTGTAGAGATTCCCTCCCTGGAAAGGTTTACCCAGAACCTGGAATATGAACTTGAAGGTGCAAGTCTTAATAACCCTGTACGAGGAGGAATGATCCTCTTAAAAACCCGAGATGGCAGTTTAAGGAAGGAATATCGAATCAACGGATGAGAATTCGTCGAGAAATCTATAGTTTCCCCACGATCGTTATATTAGCAGGAGAAGGTAGGGCGTTAAAGGCCATACCACCTAATTTTCCTGTGTCTTCATGGGTAGTGAAGAGTCTAGGGCCATAGATCCCCATGTTCCATGAGAACATATGGACCACTGATTTCCCCATCCATAAAGTTGTGGAAGAGTGCATAAAGTGGCATCAAAACCATTGGATCAATAGCTAAACTATCGCTAACTGTTAGATCTGGCAGGAGTTACAACGGGACTAAGCCCTAGTGAACCGAGGAGAGTCCCTAAAAAGTTATCGGGAATTTCAGAAATAAAGAAATCTTGCCGCTTGGAATCGCGATCCGCGATATCCCGGCAAGATCAGATCCATCCATCTGGAAGGACACGTGGCAGCGATCGAGCGCCACCGGGAAGAGTCGCGACAGGGAGGCCATCTATCGGCATATCGGAGAATCGGGGTTTACGAGAGAAAAGAAATCTTGCTGCTTGGAATCGCGGTCCACGATATCCCGATGAGCTCTGAGTTGTCCATCAGTGAGACACGTGTCAGGGGATTCCGAGGAGTCGGAATTCAGAGCAACGGGGATTTCGAAGGAAAGAAACCCTTGCAGCTGGGAATCGCAATACGCGAAATCCCGGCAAGGGAGTTGTGTGGGCCACAGTTGGAGCTAGTGGAGGACAGGTGTCAGGAATCTAGCGAGAGTCAGGAAATCGGGGAATCGAAATTTCTAAGGTCGAAGAAAATGGGACATCAAAAGTCTCGAAATCCCGACCAGTATCTGGACCGTCCGTTGGCAGAGGACACGTGGTGGAGATCAAGCTCTATCGGCATTTGACGCATCGGGAAATCGATATTTCCAGGGACAAGAGAAAGGGGAAGTCCTAGGTGAAAACCCCGACATAATCTGAGCCGTCCGTTCAGAGGGACAGGTGTCGAATATCTGACGAGAGTCATAAAATCGGGAAATCGACATTCCTGAGGTCGAAGGAACCAGGACATTGATAGTCCCAAAATCCCATCAAGGATCTGGACCGTCCCTTTGGAGGGACGCGTGGGGGAGATTAGAACTATTGGGAAAGTCCCAACAAGGGAATCCATCCCTCGGCGTTTGGTTAATCGAGATATCGGGAATCCCATGGATGTGGTGTTTACCCCTTTTGAAATCGTGAAACGCGAAACCCCGACGAGGTAAGGTTGTGGACACGGGGTAACGGTCACGTGGACCAGGACTGAGCCAGGAGGGCTAGCTAAGGCAGAGGCGCGTCGGGAATCAGAGAATCGTGAATCCCGTGGGCGTATGCACATCAACATCGAAAACCATGAAACCACGACGTAGAGGTTTGACTACGGTCCCGGGGTAGTGGTCACGTGGACCACAGGCTTAGCCTAGAGGGATAATGCGTTAGGGTCACATCGGGGATCGGAAGATAGTGAAATCCAAATAGGCACTACATTCAAATTGGACCATGTTCACGACCCGCGAATGCATGAGGATGGAGAAGAATAAAGAAGGAGCCAATTTGCGTTGGGTCTCCAGGGTTATTTAAGGGCTCAAGTCCGACAGAGGACCGAAAAAATTTGAAATAGGTAGTGGGTATGTTACATTCCTCTTCCATGTGAGCTACAAATACTTGACATCCTTTCCTGTATGTTTTCTTCAGTTGCAAGGCTAAAATTTCTCTGATAGTCATAGCTCTTGGAATGCCTTGAACTATTCTCAAATTTCCTTTCTCATCCAGGAAATTAAATGCCTTATTATAATAGTCTATAATAGCATGATGTTGGTCCAACCAAACCATGCCAATGAGGCAATCATACGAGCCCAAAGGTATGTTTTTCAAATCATATTTTGTGCACGGTCCATTCATATCCATTGGACATCCCTTAACCATCTCATTAATTTTCCTTTTTTCTCCTATAGCTAACTGCACCAACCAAGGCTTTCCAAGCTTGCTTCTTAACAAATGTAATATTTCCACCATTTTAGGATCTAGATAACTATGACTATCTCCTGATTCAATTAAAATATCAATAGGTCGGTCATTAATATTACCTTCCACCTCGATCATGTGCGACTAGAACTTGGCTTGCTTGTTATCCAATGCTGTGTAAATATTAGGTACACTTCCACCCATGTATTCAAGTGTTGCAACCTGTCATACATTGTGCACAGTCCTCGATTTTTCACCTCTTTGAGCACAATATCTAAACACATGATTTATGCCACAATCCCAACATTGAATAGGTTGTTTCCTTGGTCTCCATCCCACTATTTCCGACAATATGGGCTCTTGGAGAGTTGTTTTTCCTTGCGTAGTATTTCTGAAAAATGGTGGCTTAGCTCCCTTCTTCCTCTGTTCGACCTTACTTTTCATCTTGTCTTCCCAAGCCTTTTGGAAAGTCGCTCTTCCCCTTTTTTTCTCATAAAGACACTTAGCATGCCTTTTGGTTTCTTCCAACGTGTTGGGGTCATCATACCGTATCTTGTCACTGATAAATGAGGGAATCCCACTCAAGTACCTTTGAATTTTTACTTGTTTGTCCTTAATGAATGCAACATATTTTAGCAACTCTAAGAATCTTCTTTTGTACTTATCTATCGCCATGCTCCCGAGCTTGAATTCAAATAAATCATTCATTTTCCTATCATACTACCACTTGGTTAAGTATTTCTTTTGGAAATACCTCATGAACTCCCTCCAAGTAACTTTCTTCTCATCAATGTGTTGCACTTATACATATTGATCCCACCACATTGACGCTTTTCCCTTGAGTTGATAAATGGTTATTATCCCTTCTGTCTGCGAGGAGTAATTATGCAACTGGAAGTATTTCCTTATACCCAACAGTGAAGTTTATGCATCCTCATCCTTATTATGCTCACCATAAAAAGTAGGAGGCTTGATCTTACTCATTTCTCCCTGTAACTCGTCCACCCTAGTCCTCCTCTTATGTTTTCTATCAGGAGATGGACTTGAGCTATTGCAAATTTTCTTAAATGAATGCTTTGGTGAATGGTGATGTTTCCTATCATCATCTCTTGCTTCTCTTCTTTTCTCATCATGTGACCTGCAACTTATTGATCTACTTGTCTTTGTCTCCTTATCCATTTTTTTTCTATTATATCCAGGATCTGCATCAATTTGACATTAAAGTCATCTTGTTTCTCGTTGGCTCTCATAAGCCTTTCATTATCATATTTATAGCTTTGGACATATTTTTGTAGTCCTTTTATGGTTTCTACTAATTTCATGCGCTCCTCCTTAGATTATGTACCATCAAGACCCAAACCAACATAAATATCTTTGAATTCATCATCGGGACTATAATTCCTCTACACATCTTCCATGATTTTAACCCTATGCACTGACTTTGTCCTACTCTAACGAGAAAACCCTACGCCATTTTGTCAGAATCATTTCTTCTAAGTCCTTGGATGTTTTTAACATCCCACTTTCTAGTGCACACACCACACATTAATACTTTGTGTGCATAATAAACTTTGCACTACACAACACTAGAATGTGATACACACGTCTATTTCATGCTAATCTTTGGCCCATACAAGTCCAATGTTGAACCAATAGCTTTGATACCAGAATGTAACATCCCCAGCCTCCCAGACTGGGACCTGCCACACAAACTCTCCCAACTTCGGGTCTGATACCTCAAGTAACATCCCTAGCTTACTTCTAAGAAACGTTACCTCAAGAAAATGAGTGCACATTTAACATTTAGACTACATGGAATCACTCGAGGAAGTGCACACAATCCAAATTGGTTCGCACCACACCACAGTTCCTCATGTTTATACAGATTATAACAGTGGAAGTAACTTGAAATATAATTGTACACTCAAGCAGATTGATCACACCAACATTACAGACTGTAATACCACTCCAACATGCGAACACTATTGCACGCATAACCATACAAATCATCTAAATACCACAACACACATAACTATTTAGATTTCACTTGTAGGTCTTCTTTCTTGTGTGTGCAAACTACGCTCCAACGCACACAGCAAAACCAATCACTTGTACACACTGACCACTTTCTGCATGCATGGTAATTTTGACCTCTCTCAGAAATCTCTTGACCATTTACCATAACTATATTAACAAAAGTTACTTATCAACTAGCATACTCGGCATATACAAATACTATGCTAAATACTCACATCTCACTTACAGAATAGACAACATTAGCAGAATAACAACCAATATTCATATGCAACACTATGCAAGTAATATATCATAACAGACACAAATGAATAAGCACACAAGAACACTTATATTTTATTAAAAAACACCAACTGTGTGCATGACTCAGACATTCCTCCCATCCATCGAAATTGTTTCTCATAATCTTTCAGCAACAGGCCACCCCTGAGTTGGGGCTTGAACTCCACCAGGGTAAAAGGATTCCTAGTGTCAACCTATGGTCTAACCAACAACAGAATTGCTCAGCCCAGGGTGTTGATTCTTGCAACTAGTCTACAGTTCCCCATTCCCCGCGTCTATCCCACCCAAGGAATTGTGCCCCTTATCTACTCAACAATCCTTCGGCTGCCCCACTTCTCTTCTAGGGCTTCAACAACAGGTTGGATCAGGAAGTCTCAGATCACTTCAACTAATTCCCAATGCACCAGAGAACAATTCTCATCCAATCTCTCACCTTGAGAGATTCTTATGGGCCTCACAACCCACCTCTTGGACAAACTACGGGCCTGCTTCTTCAATCGTACCCCTCTTTTCCCCAAGCATAGGTTTTTAAGCAAAAATAACAATAAGTTACAGAAAAATATGTGATTCCTTCCTAGAGGAATTTCTGTCTAAAGGGTTTTTGAATGAGTGCCCCCCAATTACACTAAGGCCAGAAATATATTTGTGTGCCTTCAACTCGACACGTGTCACCTTCAGAATTTACTTTACCCACTTGGTGACTTGTTTCCATCCCTTGAAAACTTAGGATAAATAATATATCTGTAAATTACACTTTTCAGAAATATTATTAAAATATCTGCCCCCCTTTCTCTTTTTCGATGGATTCATCCCCCCATCTCTTTTCGTCTGATTCATTTTGCGCATAGCGATGTTATATATTAATAAATTGAGTGTGATACACTTTACAAGTATAGGCGCACTATCTTATTTGTGTCCCGTCTCACCATCCCAATAGTCACACTGGATCTCCGACCTCAATATATATATATATATATATATATATATCAAAATCATTCATGTTCACTTACTTAAAGTGCGCAACACTGTGGAATATGTGCACTCTCCCTTGATGCGCAAACCACACACACTAGCTCAGGTATGCGCAACACTATGGAATGTGTGCATGTTTTCTTTAATAATCAAACTCGTGCATTCCATTGGTAAGCGTAGTACCAAAACTTGGTATCAACGACTCACCGACCTATATGTATCATTACATTTACACTTGTTTCCATTGGCTAACCAGCGTATCTGGATCATTACATCGTGCATTGCTCAGGTGCACGCAAAACCAAAATGGATCACCAGCCTAAATGCACAACTATAAATGGGGTTTGGATTAGAGACATTACACACATAGAGAACCTACTCGGTATATCTGATTGAGACACACCTTTCTCCCTAGAATTTTATTTTCTCAAGGAAGGTCGTGCTATGTTTGTTTAGCAGACTTGCGAACTCACATCAGACTTGAAATTGCTCAGTAAATTGAGATAAATAGAAGCTTACCCTAACATATTCCACCAATCTGTATAGAGAGGTCATTCCAAGGGAAAGATAAAGAAGACTTAGAAGAAAACTTATGGTGCAAAAGTTTTAGAAGAGCTCATCCACAAAGGTAGCTTTCACCACAGGTCAACCTTGCTTGTGTAAGGGATAAGAAAGAGTTGAAGCAAGGACCAGGGAGAATTGTGATCATGATAACTAAACAATTGATATAATGCTTCTCATTATTAATATATATTGATACATTTTTCCCCTTTATATGCTTGTTTATTCAATTTCATGAAACTGATATGTTCTCTTCTTGGGTAGAATAGATTAGATCTCGATTGGTTTATGATTTCTTAACGCTTGGAAGAGTTTGAGTTGGGTATATTTTGTCTCTTGTGTGCAGGAAGCAGATTGCAATAGTTGGAGATGTATCTCCAGAGCTACTTCAGCTAGAATTATGTAAGGACAACCATCGGAAACCAAGTACATATTTCTCTCTTTTAGCATAAATAGAACTAAATCCAATAGATCTAGAAAAATTTGTATTGTTGTCTATTGATTGTTTGTCTCAGATCAATGGACAAAACACACTCCAATTGAAAGGGACGTGATAGATCAACGAGTTGATCAAGAAACCATCCTAGCAAGAAAAATACCCCATTATGGACCTCACTATGACAATTTCTATGTCAATTTCAAGTTATCCAAAGTAGAAGGTTGAGGTGGATGGGAGGTAACCTCCTTTCAAAGAACACTTGAATGTGGATGGTGCATAACCTCTTTCTCCCACAAGGACAAGATATACACTATATCCAAGGGACATGATATATCAACACATCGATAAAGGAAACCATCCTAGCAAGACAAAACCCCCATTATGGACCTTGATATCTTCATTTCAAGTTATCCAAAGAAAAAGGTTGAGGTGGATGGGAATTTAGCTTCTACTCTCAAAGCATACTTGGAAGTGGATGGGATGTAACCTCTTTCTCACAAAGCACATCTAAAGAATTCTTAGGACCAAAAGGCCAAGTTCAGTATGAAAATTTGTTGTTGATTAATGGCTCCAAGGGGCTTGATAAATATGTTTATTAATGGCTCCAAGGGGCTTGAAAAATATGTTGATTAATTGGGTTGGTTGTCATTGATTTCAACCCTTGAAGAAAGTCTGGTATTGTCATTGATGTCAACCCTTAAGAAAGTTCGATAGTGAATTCCGGTAGCATAAAGGTTTGGGTAATGGACCTGATTTTGTTTGATGGATAATGGCATGAGTTTTGATATACTTGCAGGTAATACTATTCTAGATGGATAGTTGATATAGGAGCATCGCTCACTCATCAAGCGAGCTAGTGCGTGGACCAGAAAAGATAGCTGGACAGTGCCTATACAAATTTTGAAATGCTTTGGGATTTGTTGCACCGCTCTGTAATGAAGACATTCATAAAGAAGCGCACTTGTATTGTAAAGGGGACCTTGAGCCTTTAATCTCTGGTCCTTAGTAGATAGGAAGGAATTTAATAGTTTTAATGTTGTTAGATAGGAATTTAATGGTAGATTTGATAGTTGTAGAGTTCGAGAGGGCAAACAGAATATAGGCACCCTCCTTTGTACATTGTAACATTATTGAGAGATCATTCATTCAGGAGCAAGAAGAGAAGAGCAAGCAGAGAACTTGTGGAGAACACCCATGGATAGATTGAATTAAGAGAAGAGAGCTTTTGATTCAATTTCATGGCAGTTGTTGTTTCTCTGTGTATATTGCTTATGTGCTCATGAATGTTTGTTTCCTTTGTATGCATTTGCTTTGAATATGCTATGCATGTGATTTTAGGGTTTAACTGAAGACTGAGAGAGAAGAGAATAAGTTTCAATTGTTTCCCTTTCTGAGCCAGGAGATTCCTGGATAGAGTGCAGTCGAATTCATCCGCATAGAGTGCGTTGATGAGGCTAGACAGTTAAACTCTTATTCTTGCTCACCCAGAAGTTGATTGGGGTTTGGTAGAGTCATGCAGAGGAAGTGCAGGCTGAATTTGAAGTCTCAGTAGCTAGTCTGAGCAAAGGGAGGCATAGACTGCTGTTGCAGGAAGTGCACAGAGTCTGGAAGAATTCAACACTTTGAGAGATGTTGGGGTTGAGCGTGGAAGGCGTGCGTAAAATCTCTGAGGAAATCAGAGTTGACAAGCTCAGGAGGAATAGTTCCTTCATGAAATACTGTGGGAACAGACCTAGGAGAAGGTTCACACAAGACAGAGCTTTGGAGTGGAAGAAATCCTTCAAGGAAGAGAATCAACGGTCAATATTCGTAGGAGAGGTTCGCGAAATCCCGCTGACCGTCAGATCTGGGAAAATTTGCGCAGGAGTTAGTCCTTCGACGTCGGGAAGAGAACCAGGGGCCACCGAGATTCGGTCTTCGGCGTTTGTGGAGGTAAGAGTTTCACACCCGTTGAATTTGCGATTAGCGATTTCCCGATTTAATCGGAGATGTTGATCATCGCGAGGACACGTGGCACGAGATCCCAGAGAGTTAGGATTTGGCACTTCAGAACTTTCGGTGTCGAAAGAATCACGGAGAATTCGCGAAACTCCGAGTTGCGACGGGTCCCACGGTGAGAGTGTGTGGTATTGACAGGTGGCATCGTGTATTGGGGTTCGGGACTTGGAAGGTCCTGTGAATGGTGCAACAGGGATCGCGAACTCCCAACCGGTGATTTCTTGATTTCCACGAGCGTGTGGGGTCCAAGCGTCAGTAGCGAGGACAGGTGTCATCGGAGGATCGACACATCGGGGTTCGGAGTTTGAATCTTTAGATTGTCGGCATCGCGAGTAGCGATATCCCAATAGGGAAATATCCAACGATAGAAGAGGATAAAGTCAGTGATTGACCATATCGGGGTTCGGGGACTCGTGAGGCATAAGGCACGCGAGCATAGAATTCGTGATATCACGAATTTCAATTTCCCGAGAAACTTGTCGGGGAATCAACAGAGTACCCTGTGGGTGACGAAAGGTCCTGATACGGGATCTGAGGGGAATTGTAGCTCTTCGGGCCAGAATAAGAGAAGGTCCTGGTCAGAGTGATCATTCCCTGAGGAGTGGGGAAGGTTGCGTCAATAGTACATGTCATGCCATTTCTGGTGGTATGTGGAACATCACATAACTCCTCATGGTTAGAGAATTATGGCCATGTGAAGTTGGAGAACCCTCATGAGTCATCCAGAAGCCCCAAAAGGTCAAAGTAGTCAAATTGTTTGCAAAGAATAAATTATTTAAATAACAAAGTGAAGTGGTGAGTGTACTATAAGTCAAAGTGGATACAAAAGAAAATTTTTAAATAATAAATTTAATGGAGAACTTACTAATTATGGAAAGTGGTTAGAAGTGGGTTAATCCTAAAATAAGGAAAGTGGGTTAAGATGGTTAAAAGGTAACCCCTTGAGGATGCTACATGAAAGTATAAATAAGAGGCAAGGCTCTCTCATTTAATTACACTTGAACATATTGAATATATATTGTTGTGTAAGGCTTATTGCAAGTACTCATTGATACATCTAAAGTTGTGAAAGTCTGAGGTAGCACGAAGGGTTGATGAAGAAAGTTTTGGAATTACAACAAATACTAAAAAACCCTAAGTTCTAAGGTGTACACAGGCTAACAATACAACAGGGTGCATACATACGCGGGCTACCAGTATAACAGGACATGTACGTGAGGGAAAAGCCAAGGAAATTTGAGGAGATGAAGAAGCCAAAGTTTTAGATTCTGAGATCAAGATCCCAGGAAGGTCTACAGTGATCAGATACATCAGATCTATCCATTGGTTCAAAATGTGTGTCTTATTTCTATGAGTAGTTGGATTTTGATGTATGCATGAGAAATGGTTATGGAGATTCGAGGATTCTCCCTAGAGAGACTAGCGACTGCATGGGATCTTTTGTATAAGTCAATATACATAAATACAGTGTTGGTATAATCAAAATTTATCATTAGATTTGAGGCACATCTTGTATTTCTTGGCACATGGCTAAGGGTTTTTGTGGTACATGGTTGAGAGCTTGTATTTTTGAAGTGGTTGATGTATTGAGAGGTTCAATATTAGAAAGGGTTTGATGTCTAGATCACGTGGGGGTGATTATTCTTGTTTATGAGAACACACATTCATTTGACACATGACTAGAGAGAGATATAGAGTCTTTGGATAAAGGTTATGCATGAATATGTATGCACAGGGTATAGTTATAGTCTGGATATAGTGACAGGTTACAGATCTATGTGAAAGAAGTTGCAGAGGGTCAAAAGTTTTCAGAAGAAAGAAAACCCTAATTTTCAGAAGGTATATGCAGTCTGCATAACAGACAGGACGCGTACATACGTGGGTTGCATTACAAATAGGGCATGTACATACGCATGTTGAAGAACTACATGTCACATATTTGTTGTATTTGTTGATACATGCTAAGTTCGGGCACAGATTGATTGCAAGGCAGTAGTATAGGTTGGTTGCATGACAGTGATACAGGTTGTTAAAGTGGTATATCTCACAGTGATAGTGTGACAGTGGTTCCATCGTTCTAATTCTATGTCAGGCGGTTGGACGGGGAAAGGACAGGTGGTTGTAGCTATCATTCGGTTGTATCTGGAGAACATAGGGGGTTGTAGCCTCCCTCTAGTTGTATCCAGAGAATTGGGGAGTTAGAGATTCCCTCAGGTTGTAGCCTGAGAAACTAGGGTGTTGGAGCCTCCTTCCAATTGCAGCTGGAAAAAAAAGGAATTTGGTTCTTTCAATGAATGTAATTCTTAAATACATATAAGAAAAAGCATTATGTGGTTTTCTCCTGCTTTGGGTTTCCACATAAAAACACTGGTGTATTGTATATGTGTATGATTGTTCATTTGTTCATTGTTTATTTACTCTGCAACTATTGGATGATAATGTTACATTGATATAACACTTGCATGTTATGGTTAAAAAGGATTAGATTTCTCTATTATTGATTCACCCCCCCCCCCTCTCAGTAATCCAACAATTGGTATCAGAGCAGGTTCCTTCAGAAATTAGTTTAACCACTGAAAGGTAGATCATGGAGAGCAACAATATGTATAAATATGGAATACCACAGTTTGATGGACAAAAGTATGCATTTTGGAGAAGAAGGATGAAAACATATATACATGCACTGGGATTTCAAATTTGGCAATCAGTTGTAGATGGATACAAAGATCCAGTAGTTTCGCCGACAAATGAAAGAGCAATAAAACTCGGTCAAAATAATTCCAAAGCCACAAATGCACTTATGAATGGTCTTTGTGAATCTGTATACACCAAATTTATACATTGTAAATCCGCTAAAGAGATTTGGGACAAGCTTCAAAATATTTATGAAGGAGATTCAAAAGTCAAAGCAGCAAAGCTTCAAACTTATAGAGGTCAGTTTGAACAACTAAAGATGAAGGAAGATGAGAATATTGCAGACTACTTCTTACGAGTCGATGAAACAGTAAATGAAATGATAGGATTGGGAGAAGAAATTAAAGAATCTTTAATTGTTCAAAAGGTACTAAGATCTCTTCCTATGATATTTGATCCTAAGATATCAACACTAGAAGAAAGAGCGGATCTAGACTCAATAAGAATGGACCAACTACAAGGAATCTTCATAGCATATGAAATAAGAACTGAACAGGAAAATCCAGATATAAAAGAAACAGCTTTCAAAACATCCAAAAGGTCAAAGAAAAAGGGAAAGGAAAAGGAAAAATAACATAGCACCAGCAGTGACATCTCAAAAGATGATGAAGAAGTGGCCAACTTTGTCAGAAGATTGAACAAGGGAACCAATGACAGATATAAAGGTAAGCTTCCATTGATTTTTTTTAATTGTGATGGTATTGGTCATTTTGCTAACAAGTGTCCTCATAAGAAAAATAAGAGGAATGAAGAAGATTATTCAAATAACAAACAAACATATAAAGGAAAAAGAACCATAGAGAAATATTTCAAGAAAATCTTTTGCACCAAAGAAGACATCTCCTCATCAGATAAAGATGAAAACAATGACAGTGAGACATAAAGAGTTATATTCATGGCAGTAGAAGACTCTGATAAAGAAGACACTGAAGAAGAATATGAAGAGGTAGAAGTTGACTACCGAGAAGAATTGTTGCCTGCCATAGAAGTTATAAGAAGAGAAAAGAAGAAAAACAAGAAGCTACAAGTGGAGCTAGACAAGAAAGAAAACACTCATGAACTAGAACAAATGATCACAAATTTGAAGGTTCAAATAGAAGAAGATAAAAGAATTGAAGAAGCACTCAAAAAACAGCTAGAAGAAAGAGACAGGATCATTGGAAATTTGGAAGCACGGATTGTCACATTAAGAAAGGAACTTCAAAAGAAAAATATGCAGAACAGCTCAAAAGTTTTAGATGACATTATCAACAGTCAAAAGCCTCATCATGACAAGTCCGGACTTAGATACAATCAGACAGAAAATGGATCAAGTTCCAAAACAATAGAACAAGAAACATATCCAAAAAGCTATGCAGAAACAATCAAATGGGATAGGAAAACCTACAAGGAAGATTACAGGGACACTCCTCCACCAAGAAGATTCATATTTCAGAATCAATGACTGACAGAAATAGATAGGCCTTAAGAAGAAGAAGGATTCGTAAGAGTAACTCCTTTCAGAATATCTTCAACTCCCAGGTATCAAACTATGTTTTTTGGTTTATGTTATGCATGCAATAATTTTGGACATAAAGCTAGGAATTGCAGAGATAACAGCAAGAACATAAACAAATTTTAAAGTCATACACAAAAGGGTTATCCAAGAAGGCCTAGTGAAACACAGAGAAGAAGTTACAACATGTTTGAATCATTGAGCATTGAAATGGAATGCTACAAGTGTCACAATTTTGGACACGTGGCCAAAGCTTGCAGAATGACAGTCCCTCCTAGAGAGCCACAACAGAAAAACAACAGTCACAGATAGGAACCTCTGAAGAGAACATGGATAAGAAAGAAAAATCAGTATAGCAATGAAGAATGCACACTCTCTCTACAAGCTAAGTAGAAGAAACGTGGTTGGTGTGTTGACAGTGGTTGTTCAAAACACATGACAGGTGATAAAGACAAGTTATTTACATTAAGAAAGGAAAGAGATGGATCCATCTCCTTCAGAAATGATGATTCAGCTAAAATCATTAGCAAAGGTACAGTCATAATTGGAAACAAGAATACCAAAGTAGAAAATTTTCTACTAGTAGAAGATATGAAACATAATCTTCTAAGTGTGAGTCAAATGTGTGACCAAGGTCATAAAATTACTTTCGATTCACAAAAGTGAGAGATAAGAAAAGAAGGTTCAGGAAAATTGATTGCAACAGCTGCAAGAACTTCAAGCAACGTATATGTGTTAAGTGAAATTGGAAATGAAAAGTGTTGTCTAGGAAAGGAAGATAAAGGTTGGTTATGGAACAGAAGAATGGGTCGCATACACTTTGATAACCTTTTCAAAGTCAGCAAAAATGAAGCAGTTAGAGAAATACCCCAGATCACGAAACCAACCAACACTTTATGCAAGCATTGTCAACAAGAAAAGAAAACAAAGACCAGGTTCAAATCAAAGGAATATTCAACGACAAGACCACTTGAAATTGTGCATACTGATCTAGCTAGACCAACTACAACAAAGGGTTTAAAAGGTGAGAAATACTTAATGTTATCAGGGATGATTTTAGGGGCTAAATTTCGCTCATGGGCTAATTTTCCATGGTTTTTCCAAAAGCAAGATTCGCTATTTTAAAAATGATTCGCCCAAATTCTATAGGATAAAATTATTTTACCTTAAAAATCGCCAAAATGTTATAAAAACTATATAAAATCATTATAAATTTGAATATTTTTACAAAAATATCGTCAATCATTTATAGTTGGCTTATGGAGGATTAGTAAGATTCGCCAAGGTTTCTATATTTTAAAATAATTTTCCATCCTTAAAATCATCCATGAATGTTATTAGTTGATGATTATACAAGAATGACTACAGTTTTTTTTCTCGGGAATAAGTCAAAATCTTTTGAAAACTTCAAGGTCTACAAGGAAATGGTTGAAAATGAAATGGATACAAAAATCAAATAATTGAGATTTGATCATGGAGGAGAGTTCACTTCAAAGGAATTTATGGACTACTGCAGCAGACATGGAATAAAAAGGCAATTCTTCGTTGCTATGACACCTCAACAGAATGGAGTTGTTAAAAGAAAGAACAGGACAGTATAGTAAATGGCTCAAACAATGATAATGGATTTCAAATTGACAGATATTTTTTGGACACATGCAGTGCATACATCATTTCACATTCAAAACAGAGTAATGCTAAAAAACAAGACTGAAAAAACTCCCTACGAGTTATGAAAAGGAAGACCAGCAAATGTGAAGCACTTCATAGTATTTGGAAGCAAATGTTACATCAAAAGAGAATATGGCAGAATGGGAAAGTTTGACTCTCGTGTGGACAAAGGAGTACTTGTTGGTTACTCAAGTACAAGGAAAGAATACAAGTGTTACAATCTAAGGTTTAACAAAGTTGTGGAAAACATCAATGTAACAATTGATGAAACAGGTGGATGAGAATTAAAGGAAGAAGAAAATGAATCAATGGAACAGTTTTACGAAGCAGAAGCAGAAGCAGAAGATGAAGAAGAAGTAGAAAGGGAAGATGAAGAAGATCAGATAGAAGTAGAAGAGTAAGTTTAGCAAGTGCCTCCAAAGACACCTAGAAAGTGATTAAAAAAGACTCATCCTTTAGATCAGATTATCGAAAACAAAGATGCAAGAGTTGAGACTAGAAGAAGAATTTGTTCACCAGAACAAATGCACATAGCACTCTCATCTATGATTGAACTAAACAGTTTTGAAGATTCCAACAAGGATGAATTTTGGAATAAGGCCATGGATGAAGAATTGGATCAAATAGAGAAGAATGACACTTAGGAATTGGTTCCAAGACCAAAGAATAATAATGTGATTGGAACAAAGTGGGTATTCAGAAATAAATTGAATGAATATGGAAAGGTTACAAGGAACAAAGATAGATTGGTATGTAAAGGATACGCACAAGTTGAAGGAATCAACTTTGAAGAGACATTTGCCCCAGTTTTCAGAATGGAAGCAATCTGGTTGCTTTTAGCTTATGCATGCTCCAAGAATATTAACATGTATCAGATGGACTTGAAATAATATTTTTTGAATGGGGAACTTGAAGAAGAATTCTACATTGAACAACCAAAAGGATTTCATTTGTCAGATAACGTAGATTATGTGTGTAAATTGAAGAAGGCCTTATATGGTCTAAAACATTCTCCTAGAGCATGGTATTCTAGACTGGATAAATATTTACAACTGGCAGGGTTCAGAAAATGAAGTGCAGACATCAACCTCTACATCAAGGTAACTCAAAATAGTATTTTATTAATTGAAGTTTATGTTGATGATATTATTTTTGAGAGCAATGATGACAGTTTAAGCCAGAAATTTGCAAAGGATATGCAGAATGAATTTAAAATGTCATTACTCGAAGAACTATCCTTCTTTCTAGATCTTCAGATACGTCAAGGCAACCAAGGAATTTTTATTTCTCAAAATAAGTATATCATAGAAATGCGAAAGAGGTTTGAAATGGAAGATTGCAAACCAGTTACAACTCCTATGCAAACCAGTTGCAAGTTGAGCAAAGATGATAATTCAAAGTCTACAGACCAGAGACAATGCAGGACAATGATTGGTAGCTTACTATATGTGACAGCATCCAGACCAGATGTAATCTAGACAGTTGGATAGGTAGCACAATTTCAAGCAGCATCAAAGAAATCACATGTCGTAGCAGTGAAGAGGATTTTCAGATATCTCAAAGGAACATAAGAGTTTGGATTATGGTATCCAAAAGGAAGGGATCTATCACTTATTTCCTACACAGATGTAGATTGGAAAGTTTGTATTGATGACCGATGAAGCACCATTGGAGCAGTGTTCTACTTGGGTGAGTGTTTAGTATCATGGCTAAGAAAGAAACAATCATCAGTATCTGTATCTACAGCCGAAGCAGAGTATATTGCAGTAGCAGCATGTTGTACACAGGTTCTATGGATGAAACAAACTCTGACAGATATACAGATAGAGTATGATGAACACATTCCAATATATTGTGATAATACAAGCGCCATCAGTACCTCAAAGAACCCGGTGATGCACTCCAAAATGAAGCACATTTCAATCAAGTATCACTTTATACGGGAACAAGTTGTAGAGAAGAACATAAGAGTTGAATATGTGGGCACAAAAGAATGAGTGGCAGGCATCTTTACAAAAATTCTTCCACGTGAAGTCTTTGAGTATCTTCTACTCCAAAATGAATGCTTTTGAATGTTTATTTTATATGTCTTAGATTTACACGAGGAAGCACCATAAAGAGTACAGTTCAGGTTGGGAGATCAATTTCAGGAAGAGTTCAATTAGGGGGAGTATCCCCAAGGAAAGTTTAGTTAGGGGGAGAAACCTTGGATGGAAAGATACATTTGTCATTGATGACAAAGGGGGAGATATTTATTAGATGCAGAGCATAGAGGCATGGTTCCAAGGGGGAGCGATGGTCACAGGGGGAGCATGAGTGATATGACTTCAGTATCCCATCACATGACTTCAGTATTTCATCAAAGTGTTTCCATCAATGCCAAAGGGGGATATTGTTGATTAATTGGGTTGGTTTTCATTGATGTCAAACCTTGAATAAATCTGGTATTGTCATTGATTTCAACCCTTGAAGAAAGTCCGATAGCAAATTTTGGTAGCACAAAGGTTTAGGTAATGGACCCGAGTTTGTTTGATGGATAATGGTATGAGTTTTGATATATTTGTAGGTAAGACTATTCTCGATGGATAGTACATGTCATGCCAATTCCGGTGGTATGTGAAATGTCACATACCTCCTCACAGTTGGAGAGTTATGGCCATGTGAAGTTGGAGAACCCTCATGAGTCATCTAGAAGCCCCAAAAGGTCAAAGTAGTCAAAGTGTTTGCAAAGAAGAAATTATTTAAATAATAAAGTGAAATGATGAGTGTACTATAAGTCAAAGTGGATACAAAAGAAATTTTTTAAATAATAAAGTTAATGGAGAACTTACTAATTATGGAAAGTGGTTAAGATAAGTGGACAAGTGGTTATAAGTGGGTTAACCCTAAAATAAGAAAAGTGGGTTAATATGGTTAAAAGGTAACCCCTTGAGGATGCTACATGAAAGTATAAATAAGAGACAAGGCTCTCTCATTTAATTACACTTGAACATATTGAATATCTATTGTTGTGTAAGGTTTATTGCAAGTACTCATTGATACATTTGAAGTTGCAAAAGTCTGAGGTAGCACGAAGGGTTGACGGCGAAAGTTTTGAAATTATAGAAAATACTAAAAAACCCTAAGTTTTGAGGTGTACGCGGGCTAACAGTACAATAGGGTGCGTACATAAGTGGGCTACCAGTACAACAGGGCGTGTACATACGTTGGTTGTCAATATAACAGGGTGTGTACATGAGGGAAAAGCCATGGAAATCTGAGGAGATGAAGAAGCTGAGGATTTAGATTATGAGATCAAGCTCCTAGGAAGGTCTACAGTGATCAGATACATCAGATCCATCTACTGGTTCAAAGGTATGTCTTATTTCTATGAGTAGTTGGATTTTGATGTATGCATGAGAAATGGTTATGGAGATTTGAGGATTCTCCCTAGACAGACTAGTGGCTACATGGGATATTTTGTATAAGTCAGATCTACAGAAATACAGTGTTGGTATAATCAACATTTATCATTAGAGTTGAGGCACATCTTGTATTTCTTGGCACATGGCTAAGGGTTTTTGTGGTACATGGTTGAGAGATTGTATTTGTGAATTGGTTGACGTATTGAGAGGTTGAATATCAGAAAGGGTTTGATGTCTAGATCATGTGAGGGTGATTATACTTGTTTATGAGAACACACACTCATTTGACACATGACTAGAGAGAGATATAGAGTCTTTGGATAAAGGTTATGTATGAAGATGCATGCACAAGGTACAATTACAGTCTAGGTATAGTGACAGGTTACTGATCTATGTGAAAGAAGTTGCAGAGGGTTATAAGTTTTGAAAAAAAAGAAAACCCTAGTTTTCAGAAGGTATTCATAGGCTGCATAACAAATAGTACATACATAGCACCACTACGGAGTGATTGATCAAGCCTCTGAAAGCAATATCCATTGCTCTCTGAAAGGTAGCACCGGCGTTAATCAATCCAAAGGGCATTTTGAGATAAGCATAAGTGCCCCACGGGGTACGGAAAGTAGTTTTCAATTGGTCTGACAGAGACATTAAGACTTGGTTGTATCCGCAGAAACCATCCAGTAAGGACAGCCTCTCGGAACCAGATACTTGTTGTAGTATCTGTTCCATGGGAGGGACGGGATAATTATCTTTATCAGATGCTTTGTTGAGGTTCCGGAAATCGACACAAAGTCGAATTTCCCCGTTTTTCTTCCGTACTGGGACGAGGTTGGATACCCATTGAGTATGCCTAACAGGAAAAATTATTTTAGCACTAAGGAGTTTATTGAGTTCTTTTTGTACAGTCGGTTCTAACTTAGGATGCATTTTCCTCAATTTCTGTTGGAAGGGAGAGGTTTGGGGATTCATCGGGATGACATGCTGAATAATATTAGGGTCGAACGTTTTAAGATCGTCATAAGTCCAAGCAAACACATCCTTGAATTATTTAAATAACTTGATGAAAGCAGCCTTTTCTTGTTTACTACATCCCAAGCCTAAATTGATACATTGAGGATTTTCACTAGTTCCTAGGTTAACTTTCTCATAAGACAATGAGGAACTATTTGTTTTGCAGTTGATCGTCTTTTTGAATTTATCTTCAAAATCGTAAAACTTTTCTAGTCTAACAACAGATTTGGGTATGAAATTTACCATGTCCGATAGAACTTCGAGAGGTTTCGGATTAGGTATTACTGTAAAGTCACGTAAATTGTCATCATGGGTTTGTTCATCTATCACGGCGTCCTGAAAGGTTTCTTCAATGTGCAGAAAGTTGATGATCTGCTGATCATCTTCAAATACCCTCCAGTTTGTGATATTGTCAGGAATAGATGGTCGAAACAATAGCTCCACGGAGAATGCGCTTGGGGATAAACCATATGCAGGAAGAAGTTTAGAGGCAAC
>ML797063.1:229706-257638 GCA_009831015.1 Picea engelmannii
CACTTTCAGTTGTGAAAAATCAAAACGAAATCAAATTGCACTTGTCGCGAAAATAAAACAAATGTCTTGAAGCTCAATGCGACGATGATTTGTCGTTTAGAAGACAAGAGGTGTAGGCAGCATTTTTCTAGTAATTAAAAAAAATGAGTTGGCTGCCAACAGGGGGTGAACCACGTATATCATGTGTTGTTGTGATTTGTGTGATGTATTGATGTGTTTATGTGTTGACTTGCTTAAGTGTTTTTATATAGATGAATGATAGATAGATATGATGCTGATGTGTGCTTAATAATGTGAATGAATGTTAGATCTAACCTATGTGAATGTGCTTAGTGCTTGCATCTGCTAGATATGGTCTGTTTCTTTATGATAAGTGTTGCTAGATGCAAGATCTGGGTGAATATTGCGATGCTCTTTAATTAGGGTTTTATCTATGAAGTAGACACTGATTAAATACTGATGAACTGTAGTTGTTAAGTGCTCTGTTAAAGAGTTATAATCACAAATCGATGTCCCAACTAAGGTTGCAAACACTGGAGTCCTGCAACCACCCCTACATCTACCTCGGGTGAGACTTCATCTGCTTCACAGGTATTGCCGAAAGAGTCAGTAGTTAGGGTTTTGTTGGTGCGCTCTTGAGCGTTGAACCCTGGGTCTTCCCCTATGCCACCAAATGGTTCCATTGTCGGGACCTGAAACTGTGATTGTTGGGAACGGAAAAAAAAGAAGCTTTGTGCATAGATCCGGAACTGGAACTATGATTGTTGAAGAAAAGAAAGAAAGCTATGTGCGTAGATCTATTTCCTTAGTGTGCAATATTCTACTTGGATGGTAAAGATTTGTGCTAAGAAGAGAAGTCGTATCTGAAGAAAAGAGGTAAGATCGTGAAGCCTTGTGCTTTGAAAAAGGTAAGAATAGTGAAAGTTTCTAGATGTGAAAGCTTTGTTCTCTGTTGAATGTAAGTTAAGTGGAAAATTTTTGTTTCAAAAGTATGGATCTAGGTATGCTTGATCAATTTTGTCCTAGCTTGAAAATTAGGGCACAACTAGATGAAAAAAGGTTTGATATGAATAGATCTGAAAAAATTAGTGAAAGATATGTTATTCCTATGCATAGAAAGAGTGTTTGGACTAACAAATGGATGCAGGATCCTAGAAATAATTTTTTGCAGGTTAGTTACTATGATCCTAATGCACTGTATAGGAAATCTTGGGGATCATTTCAAAGAAAAAGAAGGCTAACCCTTTGTTACAGTTGTAGAAAACCGGGACATCTTGCTAAGGAATGCCCTGGTAAAAGACCCAGTTGTCTTTGTTGCAAAGCTATGGATCATGAAATTTTATATTGCCTTAGAATGATTGTTAAGCTTGAAAGAATGAATATGAGACAAGAAAACCCTGAGAAAGGTAAAAAAACTTAGATCATGACATAACCCCAGAGAGAATCAGAGACTGTACTATTGTAGAAGAAAGAAACCTTGAATGATCATAGAAATATCAACTTGTCAGAGATTTTCAAAGAAAATGAATGCATAGAAGCAAGAATAGAAGACTTCGACATTGACTGTGTTCTGGATGAAGAAACGCATGTGAATATCATGACAGAAAGAACTTGGAAAATTTTGGGAAAGTCTGCTATGATTCCTTCATTGGGGGGAATAGGATTATTTTGAGGAAAGTTGATAACCCTATGTGGAAGACTCACCCATACATCTATGAGTGCTCATGAAAATTCAACAAAGGAAGATTTTGAGATTGTTAAATTCATTGAGAACAACACCCCATTTGCTATATTACTGGGAAAACCTTGGATTGAAAAGGATCAGGCCAGAAGAAAAGAAGAAGAAGTCTTAGAGCAGAAGAAGCAAGAATTAAAAGATTTCATGACTAGGAGGATAGCACACTTGGTTGAAGAATAGGAGAACAAATCGAAGCTAGTTAAAACCAGAAACTTGGATGTCGGAATTGAAAGAACACAAGAAGACTCACAGAAGATTAAAGCACCTATCCCAGATAGAGAAGAAGTATTTCTCGCGAACCCTATGAAAGAATATCAACAGCGCGAAGCTACCATGCCAAAAGAAGACAAGAACCAGAATGGGAAGAGAAATATCGAGATGAAGATCACCGGAAAGAAGGATAGAAAACTTAGTAAGAAGAGAGAAAAGGTCGAGAAGTTACAGAAGGTTCCGGAGGGAACTTTGCAGAAGGAAAATTTACAAAATTGGAACTTCACCAGGATATCAAAACAACGCAACATGGCACTTCGCCATGACGAAGCGATATAGTTGTTGAAAGTATTATAACCGTTAGCGCGATGACCCAAACAATTAGAATAGCAGTAATGGCCCAAAGACTCGCCATCAGACCGTTGGACCACACCACAACGGATAGAACCGCATTGATGAAGCCCTCTCATCCGTTGGAGAGATCTATTACACCGTGTCTACTTAGTCCGTCGATTGTTGCACCAAGAACACTTTTGTGAATTGTATCAGAGATGACAAGAGAACTCATTGCTACCGCACTGTGTTTTCTGAGATCGACACATGTTCTATTGCTTTGAACACTCATTCATCCACCCAAGTTTTCCAATCGAGAGAATGCATGTCGGACGAGATCAGCGTTGTGGAGAAGTCAATCGAGGAAGTCTTAATTGATCTGATGGCCGAGAAAGTGATGTCCACAGGAGTTCAAGATTCATTGACGCAAGGAGTGAAAGCCTCCCCGTCGACTGCTCGCGGATCCAAACCATCCCGATTTGTAGTAGAGAAGATAACCAAGCATCAAGATGACTTGGCAAATGCGAAGTTAATCCTGACTATGTTGGCAAATATTTAACAGACAGTGAATGTTTGTCATTGATGGCAAGTATAGCAATGAAGATGGCATGAGTACAGAAAGTATGTAATAGATTGGCACTATGAGAAGATGCTGCAGAGAATATTCGATTAAGCTCAGAAGAGATAGTGCAGAGGATTGTTGACAAGAATCATCGATGGCAAGATCAGAGTAAGTAGAACAAAGTAAGCTCGGGAGGAGAAGAATTTCTGATCGTTGGATCCCATTCAAAATTCACAAAAGAAGGAGGACCATCAGATCTGTTAGTAGACAAGAAGAACGCGCGGAAGAGGAGGACAAATCTCAGGCATCAGATTCAATCATCGTTCGATCATGAAGAACCTGCACATTCATTAAAGTGCAAGGAGAAACGGGCTCACAAAATCTCGAAAGAAGGAGGACCATCCATCTTCAAGCAGGACACGTGGCAAAAGATCATCATGTCGCTAACTGGTAAGTCAAAGGAATGGGGTTCCCTAACCTCTTGAATTTTTTATATACGAAATCGCGAAACTATCTTAGCCGTCAGTTCGAGGTTTGTTCTAGACCATTGATCTGAGCTCCATCTCGCAGCTTCGCCTATCACGACTTGGAGAGGTAAGAAACATAACCATCAAAATTGTGATTTAATCGCAGTCGTCAGATCAAGGTGTGATCTAGACCATTGATCCCATGCCATTTCGGAGTTTCGCGACTCGCGACTTGGAAAGGTAAGAAACATAACCATCGAAATTGCAATATGCGAAATCGCAATTTAATCGCAGCCGTCAGAACAAGGTGTGATCTGGACAGTTGATCCCATGCCATTTCGGAGTTTCGCAACTCGCGACTTGGATAGGTAAGAAACATAACCATCGAAATAGCGATATGTGAAATCACAATTTAATCACAACCGTCAAATCAAGGTGTGATCTGGACTGTTGATCCCATGCTATTTCGGATTTTCGTGACTCGTGAATTGGAGAGGTAAGAAACATAACCACAAGAATGCATAAATCGCGATATGATCTGAGCCATTGAATTAAGATCAGATCTGGACCGTTGAATTATAGGACAAGTCGCTGACTTGGAGTCAATGGAGCATGGTGTGAAAACTCGCGAGATGTGAGATCGCAAAATATAAAGCACTTTTTAGCACAGCCTATGGTCACCGCTAGTGGTCACGAGAAGGGAAGGAGTCAGTTCAGATAAGCTCCATTTCGGGGTTTCGGGGATCGCGACTTGGAGAGTCGAGATGCCTCATCTCCAGATTCACGAAATGTGAATTCACGAAAAAGCACTTTATGCATAAGCTCTTGGTCATGGCCTTGATCATATTGAGGAAGGAGCTAGCATAGAAAAGCTCTGTATCGGAGTTTCGGAGATCGCGATATGAAGTGTCGAGACACTTGGCCACAGGAATGCCGAAATTCCAAAACCTGATTTAAAGGCAAGATTAATAAAGTTCATCCAACGGTGCAGATAAACTTGAATATGATCAGAGGGCTACTGTTCTCTCTCACAGTTAATTTATCAATTACGAATCTGTTAGCGAAACTGATTCACGATTCCTGATCGGTTGGCGTTTCAGTTGCTCGGATGATTTTTCTTTTGCCTAAGAAGATGTGAAGAGTAATTGTTGTGGGTGTGGTGCATAAAATAAAATGAGACAGACTGTGCGAGGTTTGTCATTCTGGACGAAAAATGAATTAAACAGTAAGAAAGGGGAAATCACAGGATGTGCAGTGTGAAATCAAATAATATGCACAGTGTGAGACTGAAAATATGTGCAGTGTGAGACTGAAAATATGCGCAGTGTGAGATAAAACTTAGAGAAGAGTAACAGATGAGGAAAAGACTTGAAGCAGAGCAGAATGACAGAACAAGTTGAAGCAGATCAGACTTGCAGAACAGACAAAGGAAGAGAAGAATTGCAGAACAGTTAGAAGAAGACCAGATTTACAGAACATAGAAGAAGTGGTAAAAATCGATTTATCTGTGTAGTTACCTGTTTAATTAATCATTTATATTCCAGGGTGGTTGGGAGGTGCTAGTGACGATAATGATGAAGAAGTTGTGGTTGATATGGAAGGAGAACTGATCAGTGCAATGGAAGAAATTGACAAACTCATAATTAAGAACAGAAAGCAAAAACAATTGTTGATACAGTTCGAGAAAGAAAGTAAAAAACCTGGTGAAGACTTTGCTCTGCTGAAAGTGGAATTAGAAGAGGCAAAGAAAATAGAAGACATATTGAAACAAAAATTGTCAGAGAAGAAAGTTAGGTGTGAAGCCTTAGAAGAAGAGATAGTAAAAAACAGAAAAGAAATGGAGAATTTTAAAGGATTGTATCACCAAAATCTGTCAAGTATTAAAGCCTTAGAATGATTAACCTCCATTCTAAATCAGCAAAGAAATTTAAAATTGAAAGTTGGATTGGGATATGAGGAAGGATCAAGTTTATCAAATCCTCAAGCATTGACAACAGTCACTCTGCAGAAACAAAGAAGGAAAATCATCCACCAAGAAGGAATGAAAGAAAAAGCACCAGAACCGAATTTGTAGATCAAAAAGATTATCGGCATGAAAGAAATCGACCTCCTCAAAGAAGACAGATTTTTTCAAGGTACAAAGATTTTTTCTATGGTTATTGTTTTTTCTGCTCTAATTTTGGTCACAAAGTTATAAACTGTTCTTTAAGATTTAGATATGAGAAATCAAGATATTCAATGAATAACTATCTTCCGTAACAAAGATTGAGACAGCCAAGCAACAAACAATCACAGATTATAAATCAGGTGATGACTGGGAGAAGGACACAGGTGAAACACAAAAATAGTTATGAGCATAACAATTGTTATGATCTATTATTCAGTGAACCAAAATGTTACAACTGTCATAATTATGGACATAAAGCTGCAAACTGTCGCTTAAGGAAATACAATCCAAACTTGAACCCCACTGCTGAAAATGTCAAGGTTTGGAAGAAGAAAGCAGATGACAAGTGTGGACTAGTATTATCAGCCCAAAAACAAAAGAATCCCTGGTATATTAACAGTGGATGTTCCAAACATATGACTGGAGACAAAAGTAAGTTTCTAACTTTAAGTGAAAATAAATCAGGGAATGTAACTTTTGGAAATGATGCACCAGGAAAAATAAAAGGTAAATGAATGGTAAGCCTGAGTAATGGAAAAGGAAAAGCTCAAGATGTGTTGTTTGTAGATGGTCTGAAACATAATCTACTAAGTGTCAGTCAAGTTTGTGACAAAGGATGTGAAGTTGTTTTTACTTCTAAAGACTGTAAAATAAAGGCTTTGAGTTCAGGACAACTGATTGCAAAAGGAATAAGAACAGAAAATAATGTTTGTGTTAAAAGAAGAAAAAGAGGAATGTCACTTAAGCAAACATGATGAAAGTTGGTTGTGGCATAGGAGACTTGGTCACCTAAATTTTGATCACATAATCAAACTCAGAAACAATGGGACAGTAAAAGATCTTCCGAAGATATCAAAGCCATATGACTCTGTTTGTAAACCCTGTCAGATAGGAAAGCTTACTAGCACTCAGTTCAAATCTAAAAACTTTCCTTCAACAGAAAAACCTCTCCAGTTAGTACATATGGATCTATGTGGACCATCAAGGAAATAAAGTACAGGAAAAGAAAATTACTTTATGTTGATTATTGATGACTATTCTAGATTAACTTGGGTTGCATTTTTGAAAGAAAAATCTGAAGCATTTGAAAAATTCAAAGTGTTTAAGGCTTTGACTGAGAATCAAATAGGAAAAATATTAAAGGCAGTAAGGTATGATAGAGGAGAAGAGTTTAGTTCAGGAAATTTCAAAGAGTTCTATGATAAACATGGGATCAAAAGAGAGTACACAATTCCAAAGACTCCACAGCAAAATGGAGTTGTTGAGAGGCAGAATTGGTCAATACAGCAAATGGCAAGATCAATAATGAATGAAAGGAACATACCTCAAACATATTGGGTGGAAGCAATTCATACAGTTGTTCATATTCTTAACAAAGCTCATCTCAGGCCACACAGTGACAAGACTCCTTATGAATTATGGTTTGGAAGACTTGTTTCAATCAAGCATTTTAAAGTCTTCGGGAACTAATGTTATATCAAGAACAATGATGAAAATATTGGCAAAAATGATGACAGGACTGATGAAGGTATTTTCTTGGGTTATGCTACAAGTAGTAAAGGGTACAGATGTTACAATAAGAGATTGCATAAACTAGTTGATTGTATAGATATAAAAGTTGATGAAGAAATCTCAGTCAGAAATGTAAGCAGTGTTGAACCAAGAACAGAAGATATAGTTGAAGATGAAGATGAAGAGGTCCAAGGATCAGAAAATGAAGAATTTAAATCAGATGAAGATACGAATACTCAGACTAACACAAATTAGCAGAAAGAAGCAAAATCACCTCTCATAATTATTAGAAAGAATCATCCTGAAAATCAGATAATTGGGGATATAAATAAAGGAGTTCAGACAAGAAGGAAATTGATTAAAGACTCAGAACAAACTCATGTTGTCTTTTTATCTATGACTTAACCTAAAAATTTTGAGGAAGCTAGCCAAGATGATGATTGGATTAGAGCAATGAACGAAGAGCTTGATCAAATTGAAAAGAACAATACTTGGGCGTTTGTCTCTAGACCTGAAGATAAGAATGTAATAGGTTCCAAATGGGTGTTCAAAAATAAAATGAATGAAAAAGGGCAAGTTGTTAGAAATAAAGTCAGATTGGTCTGTAAAGGATATGCACAAGTTGAAGGTCGGGACTTTGATAAAACTTTTGCACCAGTGTCAAGATTGGAAGCCATCAGAATGTTTCTTGCTTATTCATGTCATAAAAACTTTAAAGGTTATCAGATGGATGTTAAGTCAGCATTTCTTAATGGAGATCTAAAGGAAGAAGTATATATGGAGCAACCTGAAGGATTCTCATTGACAGATAATCTTAATTATGTTTGTAAGCTGAAGAAGGCCTTATATGGACTAAAACAAGCACCACGAGCTTGGTATTATAGACTAGACAAATTTTTACAAGAAAAAGGGTTCAAGAAAGGTACTATTGACAGTAACCTTTACATTAAGTCTGAAGGTGATAATTTACTAGTTGTTTTGGTTTATGTAGATGATATTATTTTTTGTTGTACTAATGAATCATCTGTCTAGTGGTTTGCTAACTCTATGCAAACAAAATTTGAAATGTCTATGATAGGAGAACTGTCATATTTTCTTGGCTTACAAGTAAAAGAAAGTTCTGCAGGAATATTTATTTCTCAAGAAAAATATTTGAAAGAGATGTTGAAGAAATTTCAAATGGAAGATTCTTCTCCAGTTAGCACACCTATGGTAGTTGGTTGCAAGCTGAATTAAGATGATATCTCACCTGATGTTGATCAAAGGACATATCGCTCTATGATAGGCATTCTTCTGTACATAACAGCATCCCGTCCTGATATAATGCAAGTTGTTGGAATGGTAGGTTGTTATCAGTCTGCTCCTAAACAAAGTCATTTGGTAGCTGTCAAAAGGATATTTAAATACTTGAAGGGAACAATGACTTATGGTCTATGGTATCCTAGAAATCAGAATTTCTAGTTAATTGCTTATTCAGATGCAGATTGGGAAAACTGTGTTGATGAGAGAAAAAACACCAGTGGAGGAGCATTCTTTCTGAGTGACTCATTAGTTGCATGGCTTAGTAAAAAGCAAGAATCTATTTCATTATCAACTACAGAGGCAGTCGTCAGATCAAGATGTGATCTGGACCATTGATTCCATGCCATTTCAGAGTTTCGCCACTCGCGACTTGGAGAGGTAAGAAACATAACCATCGAAATCGCGATATGCGAAATCGCAATTTAATCGCAGCCGTCAGATCAAGGTGTGATCTGGACTATTGATCCCATGCCATTTCGAAGTTTCACGACTCGCGACTTGGAGAGGTAAGAAACATAACCATCAAAATCGTGATATGCGAAAGCGCGATTTAATCGCAGCCGTCATATCAAGGTGTGATCTGGACCGTTGATCCCATGCCATTTCGGAGTTTTGCGAATTGGAGAGGCAAGAAACATAACCACAAGAACGCCGAAATTGTGATATGCGAAATCGCGATATGATCTGAGCCATTGAATTAAGATCAGATCTGGACAGTCGAATTATAGGACAAGTCGTTGACTTGGAGTCAACGGAGCATGGTGTGGAAACTCGCGAGATGCGAGATCGCGAAATATAAAATGCTTTTTGGCACAGCCTATGGTCACCGTCGGTGGTCGCGAGAAGGGAATGAGTCAGTTCAGATAAGCTCCATTTTGGGGTTTCGGGGATCGCAACTTGGAGAGTCGAGATGCCTCATCTCCAGATTCACGAAATGTGAATTCACGAAAATCACTTTATGCATAAGCACTTGGTCATGGCCTTGGTCATATTGAGGAAGGAGCTAGCACAGAAAAGCTATGTATCGGAGTTTCGGAGATCGCGATATGAAGTGTCGAGACACTTGGCCACAGGAATGTCGAAATGTCGAAACCTGATTTAAAGGCAAGATTAATAAAGTTCATCCAACGGTGCAAATAAAATTGAATATGATCGGAGGGCTATTGTTCTCTCTCACAGTTAATTTATCGGTTACGAATCTGTTAGCGAAACTGATTCATGATTCCTGATCGGTTGGCGTTTCAGTTGCTCGGACGGTTTTTCTTTTGCCTAAGAAGATGTGAAAAGTAATTGTTGTGGGTGTGGTGCATAAAAGAAAATGAGACAAACTGCGTGAGGATTGTCTTTCTGGACGAAAAATGAATTAAATAGTAAGAAAGGGGAAATCACAGGATGTGCAGTGTGAGATCAAAAAATACACACAGTGTGAGACTGAAAATATGCGAAGTGTGAGACTAAAAATATGCGCAGTGTGAGATAAAACTCAGAGAAGAGTAACAAATGAGGAAAAGACTTGAAGAAGAGAAGAATGATAGAACAAGTTGAAATAGAGCAGACTTGCAGAACAGACAAAGGAAGAGAAGAATTGTAGAACAGTTAGAAGAAGACCAGATTTACAGAACAGAGAAGAAGTGGTAAGAATCGATTTATCTGTGTAGTTGCTTGTTTAATTAATCATTTATCTTCCAGGGCGGTTGGGATGTGCTAGGGAGGATTGTTGTCCTCAGAGGTTCAAGTGGGAGCTTGAACACAGGGAGTTGTAGCTTCCATCTGGTTGCAGCCAGAGAAACCAGAGTGGCAGGGTGGTGCAAGGGAGAACAAGTGTTCTATGTTATACAGGTTGGAGCCTGTGTAACTGGACGTTGGTGCTTCCATCTAGTTGGTGCTGGAACATTAAGGGAGTTGGTGCTTCCTTCTAGTGGGTGCTAGAGAAACCAGAGAGTTGGTTCTCTCAAACAAGTTGCAGCTTGTAAAACAGAGGTAGCAGCCTCACATTGAGTTGGTGCTCAATTATAGATGATGTACAGAACTTAAAAGAATGCCTATCATTTCGAAGAAGAAGAGGTTTTCTCCCTTTATGGGTTTCCTCGTGAAAATTTGTCTCTGTGTATACCTTATGTGTGACTGATGCTAATTACTTTTATTGTCCATATGTTGTATAATGTTGATGATCACTTGAAGAAAGATTAAGAATGTATTAATAGACTTAAAAAAAATTAAGCACAATAACAACTTATTCACCCCCCCCCCTCTCAGTTGTCTTAGTAATTTCAACAAACTATCCTGCCCGACTACATCCCGCCTCTGGCCGGCGTGGTGAGTCATGACAGTGTCCTGAGGTACTTTAATTACACCATGATTATTGCGTACCTCCCGAAGGGGATACGTGCAGTTAGAACGCAACAAGATAAGATCGCGACGTTGAATTCCAGCGACTTCAACCTAGGGGGACGCAAGAACTACAACATGCTTTCCCTGTACAAGTATATGACTAGGACGAAGGGGAAGAACTCGAAAATAATCCCCCAACAGTGGACTATGGACCTCGCACAGTCCACCCTCTTAAATGTAATGAAGATACTGCACTTTGGAAGGCACCAGGAGGTTAACATGTGTGTTAATCTCATGTTGTCGTGCTTCCATGGCAGGTACCTATGGCTAGACCGACGTATCAAATTCGATCGGACGTTGATCCATAGGATCACCGGATTAAGCATGCAAGGACCCGACCCGCAGGAATTCTACCCAGGGAAGGCTATCAATCGTGCATTAACACAAAAGATCAAAGACACATATGGAGATGTAGAAAAAGGAATGCGAAGCTACAAGGTAGCTTCCATCCAGAATGACGCAGTGCGTCTGGCCTGTCAGCTAATCGCAGGAAAGCTGGTGAGGAAGAACAGACCTATGCAGGTCACAGGATTTGTTGTGGACCTTGCAGGGAAGTGCGTAGAAGGCTTACAGATTAATTGGGTGAAGTACTTGGTCAACCAGCTGGAATTAGACCATCGCAAAGCTCAGGATCAGGGCTATGAGTTCCACTTTAGCTGACTCCTGGTCCTCATCTCATTTACTGCTTGGGAGATGCCGAAAGTGACCTTCCCAAACATTGGGTCGTTCGAGTCGCTCGCTGCAAAGTTCACCATGCTTTGGTACTTGAGCGATATGGGAAACAGTGGCAGTCGAATGCGGTCTTTCATACATACTATCTCCAATTGAAGAGGGCCATTGAAGTTGTCCCTCGCATGATGTCGAACACCCTGCATCGATTCCAACCCCTCATGAAGTTTTGTGCATATCGACACTTCATTTATATAACCGCACGCGCAGATGAGAATAAAGAGGAGTTGCAGTCATACTACAAGCTTACAGAGGAGGACCTCGAGGAGATAACTAAGGATTGTTCTGTACAGCTCCTCGTCCCCGTTGACCCTGCAGAGATGTCGAATCCCAAACTGGACATCCCTGAGACCACTCATGAAGCAAAGGATACCGCTGGACCCGACAGAAGGAAGAAAACTGAAGAGGTATAAGACTTGAGCAACGCATCAATATCACCTGGCCAAGGGGGTGATGACGAAGCAGAAGAGACAAATGGCAGAGAATATTAGCAAAAGCAAGGCGAAGTAACACCGCCTAGGGATCATGTTGATGAAGTTGATCCCTTGAAGAAAATGAAGGTTTCTCCCACGAAACCCACTTCCCGAAAGAAATCCAGAGCCACCTTGACTAAGATGCAGACTATGCTCACTGTAGATGACTTCAACTTTATCATCGCAGTTGTAGCAGATGCCTCGCAAGACATCTTGCAGAAACATGAAACCAAACAAGAGGAGATGTACGACAGGATTGAGGTTGAACTCAAAGGGGTACAACAGGCCCTTCAATCCAGCCGCGCAGTATCCATTGTGCCCATGCCATCAGAAGAACCAGAGTTGGGAGATGAGCTTGCCCAACTTCGCAGACTAGTTGATGCGACAGAAGCTCGCCTTCGTCGCGCACAAGAAGAAACAGAACAGGCCACAGAGGCCCTAAAGTAAGTGCAAAAAGTAGTCATAGAGCAACGTTGAGTTGTGCAGCAGGAGAAGGTCGATCTCCAGACCAGGTTTAAAGAGGAGAAAGCACAGATCTAGCAAGAAAAAGAGTAGTTGCTCACAAAACAGCTCAGAGTCAAAGAAGCAGTCAGCAGAGCACTTCGCTCTGTGACGGGCTTAGAGGCAAAGGCAGAGGACCAAGCGGAGCAGCAAGTAGCATAGCTCGCAGAAGTTATCTAGCAGCTTCAGCAAAGAATAACCGACTTAGAGCTACGAACAGTGCCCAGCACTCTACGGGATGTGCGAGATCAAAGAGAAGCAATTGCTCGAAGTACAGTTGAGAGAATCAAGACCCTCTCCATAGAATGTAAAGAATTAAGTGATCATAGTGCCCATAATTATGAGCAACTCACTAAAGATCCTGAATTGAAGGCATTGGAATCACAGCTCCAAGAGGCAAAGCAGGAAGCAGAAATAGTACAGGCGCAGTTGAAGGCCATGTCAGTAGTTGAGAGGATGAAGCAATCCCAAGAACAATGCACTTCTCAACAGCAGGTCCACACCATTCAGAGAAAAATCACGAAAATGACTCAGAGGATCCAACCAATACAGGACGAGGCTTGCCAATTATTTACAGATATTGAAGGTGGAGGATCAGAACTAGAGCAAGTAGTTATTGCAGCTGAACATCACTTAGAGGGACCTATCAACGAAGCAGTAATCCAAGAGTTCACTGAGCAGGAGGCCTTGGCGCAGCAACAGGTCGAAGCAGCTCGAGGCGTTCGAAGCAGAGCTACCCAAACCGGAGTGACTCGAGACGAGTCACAGGTGAGTGTTGGGGGTTTGTTGGCCCTTGACCAAGCTTTGAGGATCCTTGGTTATGTTTGTCATACTTTTGGAACTTTGACAGGCTGTCGAAGGCGAAGCACAAGTCGAAGCGGAGATCGCGAGATCTCGACCCCTTTTTAGGGATTTTTGGGATTTGGCATAATGTAACGGGTATGGGATGTCAACCCATGTTTAGACCCGATTTTGTAATGTATAAATAGAAGACTAGGCGATGTAAAAAGTAGTGATTGGTCAGTGTGCTAGGTGCTAGAGTTCAATCTATGTGATTGAAGGTGACACAAGTGTGTGATGTTAAATGCATTGTGTGAGACTTGCAAGGCTAAGTGCAAGATACTGTAAGAGATTGAAAAGAGGCTTTGTGTTGTAACCTAGCTCGGGGAAAGAGGATTTAGCGAAGTGCGCAGATCTCCTATCCTATGCGAAGTAGGGTTTTTATGGCTCTGTGCATGTAACTGATTGACAGAAGATAATAGAAGAGAAGAAGAGTTGGTGGACGTAGCCTCAGGCCGGGGGTGAACCACGTATATCATGTGTTTTGTTTTGTGCGATGTATTGATGTGTTTATGTGTTGACTTGCTTAAGTGTTTTGATATAGATGAATGATAGATCGATTTGATGTTGCTTTGTGCTTAATATTGTGAATGAATGCTAGATCTGACCTATTTTAATGTGCTTAGTGATTGAATCTTCTAAATCTGATCTGTTTCTTTATGCTAAGTGATGCTAGATGCTAGATCTGGGTGAACACTGCGATGCTCTGTAATTAGGGTTTTATCTGCGAAGTAGATATTGGTTAAATACTGATGAACTGTAGCTGCTAAATGCTATGTTAACGTGTTACAATCACATATCGATGTCTCAACTAAGGTTGCAGACACTGGAGTCTTGCAACCACCCCTGCCTCTACCTCAAGTGAGACTTCATCTGCTTCACAGGTGTTGCTGAAAGGGTCGATAATTAGGGTTTTTTTGGTGCGCTCTTGAATGTTGAATCCTGGGTCTGCCCCTGTGCCAACAAACACAATCATCCTAGTAAGACAAATACCTCATTGTGGACCTCGCTACTCAATTTCAAGTTATCCAAAGTAGAAAGTTGAAGTGGATAGAAAGCAACTTCTTTCTCGCAAAGCATGCTCGAAGAATTCTCAAAACCAATGAAAATATAAGAATAGTTGTTAATTAATAATTGAACTATGGTGAAAATTTACAATGATATCTCATATTGTTATCATGATACTTAGTCATATATATATCATCATAGAGCCATGATAATAATCTTGATCTTACAAGTTAGAAGAGGCATTTTGTTGCTTCCGCATCATCACCAATAAAAACAGTGGTGGCTTTCCATATACAACATTTTTTAGCAAAAAATAATACTATATGATAATGAATGAAAAAAAAATTATTATTAAGAATACATACTCAATCCAACATATTAAATCACTTATAAAAAAAAAACTCCATAACAATTTATAACAATGGTGGCTTTCCATATACAACATTTTCATAAAAAAAAAAAAAAAAACATACTATATATCATCTTATTTATGATAATGAATGATATTTTTTTAATTAAGAATACATACTCAATCTTATTTATGATATATAAGATTTTATTTATGATAATGAATGATATTTTTTTAATTAGTGCTCTACCTAAACCACATTGAATTTCAAAAGGATGAAGAATAAGTAGTGACGTGTTAATATGATAAAATAGTTACCCTCTTACCTCGCTCTTGGCCAAGATGTTAGCCGAAGTCTTGATATACAAAGATGTTAGCCCAAGTCCTGATATACAATACAACTGCAAGAACATGGTCTCGAAGCAAAGCGATTTTAACCCAAAAAAAAAAATGACTCATTTTCTTTAAGAATAGTCTTATACATTCAACCAACCATCCAACAATGGTGAGTTGTATATCACAAAGTAGAAAACAGTATAGACATCGTATGATGTCATTACGAATGCAATAACTTGCATAGAGGAATCCGTTATCCATGTGAACTATATTGTAAAGAAAATCATTTTGCATTTCTTGTTGCTTGTTGCAATACTAGCCCTGCATGTCCGCCCTCTAGAAGACAATTTACAAATATTTTAAAAAAACAACTTGATTTTACATGATAGATATTGGACCTTTTGCAACCTTACACATTGCATTGCAGGTCTGCCCTTTGAAAGCGAGTAAACAAGTTACAAAAGCACACTTCAATTGTACCGGGAGATATTGGACCTTTTGCAACCTTATACTTTGGACGATCTGCATGTTAAAATGAAAATATTGTATTCTCATTTGGAATCAAAGTTGTTAGTTTGCCATTTGGATAAATCAAGAAATTGCTTTATTTTTTAACATCATGCTACCTTGTTCAGCGTTTCTAGAAAAGCCAATGTATATGGACTCTTCCACCTAATAAGCCTTATCAATCACTAATAAAGTATTGAAATTTAATTCATGATACACGAATATGCACATTTTATGAATCAAAACCATATAATTACAAAACTGAAACTTATGAGAGGATGTATATAATGAATCCCAAATTATAGAGATGATAGATATAGTGCATCTAAAGCTTTAATACCGTGTTGAGATTCACAAATAAAAGCAAGAAATGGAATGGAATCAAAATAAACCCAAATTTCATACTAACTCAATCACAAGTGATTCAAAGGGAGATAACCCTAGTGCATTAGAGAGATAGGGAAATATGCCCAATTACAAGTGTGTTATATTAAAAAATGCACAAGTATATATAAAAGATGTTGTTTAATTGTTTTATAAAATAGTTTTTTATGCCGGAATTTAGTGACATAAATCTGCACGAAATCACTATTTTCTGTTGTTTAAAATCCATTTCTAAATGCAGAAATGGATTCAACGTGCTGAAAATCTCTGGGGCACTCAAATAATCACTCAAAATTGTGGATCTAACAATTTCTCGCTGGATTTCGAGCAAAGGTCCCCGAAAAATATTGTCGAAAAAGAATCATTTCGTAGAACGCTTAGCCTACGGCAATATAAAAAAAAGAAATGTCAAACGCAAAGGAACACCAAAGATATAGGTGCCCTTAAGCATAAAATACTTTATAAGAGAGATCACAATATGACATTACATAAAATGAAAGCTTTATCCTTTAAGAAGGGATTATAACCCACAAAACAAGGGCATACATCCCTAAAAAGTTAGACCCTATATCTCAAGTTTTGCTAAGTCGTCCATAACCATACCTAGTAAAAGAATAAAGAATATGACTTTGGCCATAATTATAGATAATAATGATACATGAATCATAGCAATATATACATATCACACTAATAATTCCAGCATAAAACTCTACACTATAAATTCAAAAAGTACACAGCTAATTCAAAACAACATATGAATAAAGACTAAATCTATGTAACATAATTCTAGTATTTAAGACCACAAAATACAATTTCCAGTAATCAATCACAACTCTCTTTATTTCTCTAAAGACGAAAAATGCCATTGTAATTATAATCTATAACTACAATCTCTAGACCTCTATTGTAATTCGCTAACTTCCATTATATGTCGCTACATATAGTAAAGTGCCTTCTACATATAAATGTGAGGAGAGATTACAAATTAAAAGACTCAACTAGACCTCTATTGTAACTCGCTAACTTCCATTATCTGTCGCTACATATAATAAAGTGCCTTCTACGTATAAAAGTGAGAGATTACAAATTAAAAAACTGGACTTGCCAATGATGTGCCTTCCTCAAAGGGCTAAAAACCTAACCCTAGATGCCTAGTATAAAGCATCCAACCTACGTGAATGCATGCACTATGACTCCTAGTTGATCATGCAATCATTGAAACTAAATAAAGCCCAACATGCAAGGCCTTCTCCTAGAGATATGCAACCCCCACAAACTTGAACTATGCATGCAATTACCTAACTTAGCACTGCACCTAACTGAAGCTAAATTGGTGTTCCTAAATCTGGAGAAGGCATGTGCCATACTTGCATTGAAGATTGGATCTAAAAAACACAAATCTAAAGTTCACACATGCACATCGCCAACGTGCATGCACCCTCTATCACAAAATTGCCTATAATAGCAGTGGTTGTGCTTCTCCTAGAGGCTTCTTCATTAATGCACCCACATCCATGTTGCAATATTTATTATACAAATTCGTTGTGCGCCATCAATGTGGAATAATCACCTTCAAATCAACAAGGTAAAGCTAACACTCCATCTTTGTGAGAAAGGTGTTCTCCACCAAAACAAGTTACCTATCTCTTCATCTCAATCCTTTGGAATATTCAAGGTGTATTTCCCATGTTCAAAGAAGATTTCATCAACCATTGCATGTTTAGAATCAATAACTAATCCCAAAGTGAGTTTTGGAACCATCTCCCAAACATCATACTCCTCCATCATAGCATCTTGCCATACCTGATCTTCAAATTCTTCCTCACCACTACAAAGCTCGGTATCAATGATAGAAGACATCACTACAATGAGCTAGAAACTCCTTGGGAGAATAACTCACATGAAATGTATTGTTAGGTGCTCCAACCTAAGCCCCCTACAATCTCTGTGTAATCCATCTCTGCACGTTTATTGAACTGGATTGTATTGAAGCATCGACGCCTTCATCAGAGCCATATTGATCTGAATCTTATTTTTCCTATTCTCTTTAATCAATGTTTGGGATGGCAATCTTATCTCCCTCCTCAATCTACATTGGAGTAACTGGACATTGGAGTCCCCAGGGACTTAAAGGACCATCTATCCTCGTCAAATTTAACATCTTGACTTACCATTGTGTTCCACTATGCTAGGATATATATTCAATAACCCTTGTAGGTCTCATTGTAACCCACAAATATACCCTTGATGCTCGCAAGTGTTCAAACTTAGTCCTCTTTTCATCAAGCACATGAATACAAAGGAGGCAACCAAATGCACAAAAGTGTGATCCCTGAGGTGTCTCAACAAGTAAGGCTTCCTCCATCTCTTGTTCTTTAAGGATGGGTTCAAAATATACATAGTTCTATTACATGTCTCTACTATGTGCATAGACACATGGACAGATCCATGTTGTGGATCATTGTTTTGGTTCTCTCAATGAGACATTGGTTCTTCCTCTCTATAACCCCATTCTGTTATCGGTTGTATGGTATTGTCAACACCCTCTTGATCCTAGCTTCCCTACAAAAAGCATCAAAATATTTGAGGTGTACTCTCCTCCACTATGGGACCTTAGCACCTTTATTTTCTAACCTATGTAACTCTCAACCAAGGCTTTGAATATTATGAACCTACTAAACACTTCATCCTTAGTAATTGTAAAATATACCCAAGTCTATCTAGAGGAATCATCAATAAAAGAGACTATCAAAAACTCCTTGTTAAAGACTTTCAAGACATTGGTCCCTACATATGAATGAATTGAATCATAAGTCTCTCTTAATCCATGCTCACTCCATGGAAAAGCAATTTCGATATGTTTTTCGTGTGCACAACTTTTGCACACTCGTGTCTTCTCAATCTTGAAGCCCCGCAATTCCCGCACCATGCATGTCCTTTAAAAGAGGTAGTGCTCCATAGTGCAAGTGACCAAATCGCTTGTGCCATAACTCACACAAATTGTCAATCTCATGGACTAAAGCAACATGCTTCAGTGGCTCTACAATCACGCTATAAAGACCACCTTCATGCACTCCTTTTGCAAAACTTGACCAAGGTTAGCACTGCATTTGATCATTCATTAATCATCAATCTTGGTGATAATTGTAGCTTTGTCACACAAGACACTAGATTCTACATTAGCCCAAGGGCATACAAGACATTGTGCAACTCTAGAACATCACCCAAAAGCATGTGGAATGAGACAAAAAAACCATCTTGGTCACTAGATCTGTGGCATCATCACCAAGCTCCACCTATATCCCTACATCTTGTTCTTGAAATCTATAGAAATCCTTCTTGTTGAGGTCATTTGTCTAGAACAATGTTCGTGGAAAGACATGATAATGTGGAGGAAATTGTTGTAAGTTTGGATGTTAAATCATCCACTCTCATTGAAGATTTTGCGCTCCTCGCAAACTAGTTCTACAATGACTTAACTTCTTCTCTAGCCACCAAGATGCATAGTGACCCATCTTGTGACACATGAAACATTTCACATGACCCCAATGTTTCTCCCCTTGATTCGAAGGCCATGAATCTTTTTCCATACCCCGCCAAGCCCTCCTTTATAACCTCCTCTCCTCACCTTCCCAATTAAAAGCTAGGCTCTAGATCTCATCCACTCTCACGAAAATTGTCTCTACCCAAGCCAAAAGCTCTCAAAAGTGGGTAGCATCTCACAAGCAAAGGCACCCTCTAACAAAAGACTCCCAAAATAGAGAGAACCCATTTAGTGCTATGGGCACCAACTCCTCAATCTCAACCTTCATCCTTATCACAGTGCATTGATCTTAAAGCTCGATGATCTTCATCATGTCACTAACCATTGTCCCTATATCGCTCATACACGTCATCATGAGCTTTTTCTTTAGTGGTGTCTTGCAACAGTTATTAACACTCTTGTACGAAGTGATCAACATATCATACATCTCTTTTCTCAGCTTATTCTTCATGATGTGAGGGATCAAATGATCTTCACGATATCGAGGATAATCCTCATTGTGTTCAACACAATAAAGAATTGGTAGCATTATGACCGCAATGTCCACCAAACACAATAGATCAACCTCCTCCAATGTCCTTAACAATGTGCACTTACAAGGAGTAAAGTTGGAAGTGCCATCTAGAGAATGATACTATCTAAGACCAATATTAGTCATATCTACAATTCGTCGAACACACCTCAACCAAAGAGTTCAATGAAGAAACTAATTAGAGCAACACCATATATAATACTATCTAAGACCAAGATTAGTCATATCTACAATTCGTCGAACACACCTCAACCAAAGAGTTCAATGAAGAAACTAATTAGAGCAACACCATATCACAAGTGTAGATTGCCTCTCTCACGCATATAGATCTCACACCAATTACTAGAATCTCACGAGCATCTCACCAAACAACTTATCACATTCCTCTACGCCTTATCTAAAACATGGATCAACATCAATTACTTAAGCATGGTCATCACACCCACTATGATCCTCCACCAGCTCCCTCATGGATAAGGAAAGTCGCAAAAAATGTGCCCTTATACCATGTTGAAATTGAAATTTAATCCATGATACACAGATTTGCACTTCCTATGAATCAAAACCCTATAACTACGAAACTGAAACTTAGGCTTCCCTATCAACACTTCGAGATAACGTATACTAAAGTTTTGTACGTTAGATTCAAAAAGAACGGAGACTGCACTCGATAGAAAATTCAAAACAATAGGATGAATAAGACTAAATCTCCGTGATAGAATCTAGGACAACCGACTGCGATTTGCAGCGAGAATTACATTACTTTTCATTACTCTGAAAGAAGGAAACTACCACAGCAACTACAGGCTCAAAACTTTTGTTGTAACTCGCTAACTTCTCTCTGCGTACGTAGAGTGAAGCCCCCTCTCACACTCTCAAGGAGATGTTACAAATTAAAAAACTAAACTCTACGAGTGGTGCGCATTGATGAGCCTCCACTGAAGAGCGAAAAAAATAACTACAAGGGTCTAGGGTAGAGCACCAAACCTGCCTGAGTGCATTCGCTATGTACTCTAAATGTTAGTGAATTCAATTCGCTATGTATTCTAGATGTTTTATATTTTGGCTTTTTTTATGGATATTTTTTATTTAATTTTGTTTGAAATTTGGAGAGAAATTATTGAATTCATTGTTGTATTTGCATATTTCAGTGGCTAAATCTGTATATTTTAGTGGTTAAGTCTGTATAATCCAAGTGCATAATCCAAGTGCCCATTTTCAGCGCACTACCATTTACGCATTTAAAAATTCAACTTAAACAACAACAAAAATTAGGATTTTGTCCAGATTTATATTTATCTCATCGGACTTCAATTAAAAAAACCAAAACATAAAAAATTAGGATTTTGTCCAGATTTATATTTATCTCATCGGACTTCAATTAAAAAAACCAAAACATAAAAAGTTTAAACCACCACACCCATTTGCTACGACTCCTACTCTACTCCACCGCACACCACCGACCGCACAAAGAAGACAAAACCCAGCACGCAGCACCTTCTCTCATAGAGATATGCGCCACACCCAAATCTGAAATATGCATGCAATTGCTTAAATTAGAACTACGCCGAACTTAAGCTAGACTATTGCTTCTAAATCTGGAGAAGGCATGCGCCTTACTTAAACTGAAGACAGCAGTTCTAAATAAGGCAAAATCTAAAGCTCGCACTTGCACGCTGCAAGCTCAATCACAGAACTGCCTATAACATCATCAGCAGTTGCGCTTCTCCTAAAGGTTGCTTCACTGCTGCGCCCTCATCCATGCTGCCATCTCTGCTGCACGGAATTGTTAAGTGTTCCATGGTCAAGGAAGAATCACCTTCAGAATTGTTAAGTGTTCCATGGCCAAGGAATAATCACCTTCAGAGCACAAGGTAAAGCTTACAAAAAGCCATGCCTACAGAGGCCTTATAATATAGGTTTCCAATACAAGAATAAGATTTCTGAGAGCAGAAAAATATATTCTAAAATGATATGGCAGAGGCATTGGCATAGGTAATATAAAAAAGAGGAGCACCTTCATCAAAAAAATGGTGAATATTGCATGATCGCCCTAGTTCGACCCTACTGGCCCAAGGGATGGGAGATGAATTCTCCCTTATAAATTTAGTTGATACAGGATGGTGATGAACAACTAATCAATGGCAGATGATGAATACTTACATTATCATGAAGCTTACTTTCATGATTACACGGATGACACAATTGTTCTAGTTTACTTTACATGTACCTTTATTTGCTCTGTGTACCTCATTGGCAAAATGATTACATTATCATACATGATAATATGAAAGCAATCGGAACAACAAAAAGAAGAAAGAGAGTTAAAAGATTTATCCAGATTCATATACATTCCAATATGCCCACGCTACATCAACAATCCCTTCTTCATATCGGATGGTGCATCTTCCATTTTTCGCAACCCGACAAACCCTGGCCCAAAGCTAACAACAAACTCGAGTACACCGCACAGATCTCTACTTATCTAGTCTTCCACTAAATAAATATTTTTGGTTCTTGTTTCAAGCGGGCAAGTTCAGCAATGCTAATACATAGTGTCAAACCAAATGGAAATGAGAACTTAATACATGCCATTAAAACAACAAAAGCAAGATCTATTTTGGATATTGTATATACAAAAATTGAAATTGATTATGGAAACATAACTACATTGTATTTTTCCATGGCTTGCATTTTACACCCAGCAATGGAAACCAGACTTGCCATCTATAATCAAAATGACACTTAATAGTTAAAGCCTCCAACAACACGAGAACCTCCCTAGAACTCTCAGCAATACCCAAAAATAGGCTCGCATTTGATGCTGGGATTTGAACAGCCCTTAAAAGTTGCACATAGCTGCATTGCCATAGATAAATTCTAAAACTTGTCCTACCAGACCAGAGTACTTGTTAACAATTATTAGTTACCAATCTAGAATAGTCAAAGAAAGCAAATATTCATTTACAAAACATATCAAACTCAGATGTAGCAGATGACAAGCGTTAAAATGTAAATCATTGAATTGACATTAATAGTTGATAACCTTATATTAGTGTAAAATAACAGACCTGTGCAGAACTATCAGTTTCTAGGAACTCAAGGCAAATCATTGGAAAAAAAAATTAATAATCCAATTCATATCAACAAGCTTCTAGATGACGTGGCCAATGTTATATGAGTCAGATGTCTTTGGGTAAAAACTCTCCCACTGCAGATTGGAAATATTAACTTGCACATGGTAGAAGCTAGTCATAACAATGCATGAACAGGTATCTGTCCGCTTCTACTCAAGCAGTTTCTAGATAACTTCCTGATAGGAAAATGAGAATACTTTATGTTAAATCTGAAAGCTCACCTATAGGCCATAACCACTTTAAATAGGAAAGTCCCCCTAATTAAGCACCATTCATATTAGAATAATATTATTTCCACTACTACAATGGCTCACTTACTCTGACACTACTCTCAGGATCACCTAGACTGAACAGTAAGTAAAAATCCTTAATGTTACATATAGCATAGCAAGTGTCAATAGAGATTGATGCAAATTCTGGTACCTTAACAAAGCAAGACTGAATCAAGAACTGAAAGGAAACAAAACCATTGCAATATATCTGTGCAACTAACATCATGACACATGGCAATGCATTTTGGTCACTTCCTGAATTTATTGAACTATATATTTCTCAAGGAGTTCATGGCATATTCATGTTAAAAAAGTTTTAGTACATATTAATATTGCCATGCATAAACCACAGTGAAGAAATCAAGTTAGCCATACATAGAAACGTCATAAAGTGGCCATAAAGTATATTGCCTGCTTGATCTGCAGTAGTAGTGCAATAGAAATTAATTCAGTCTGATGTTTCTGAACGAAAAAAATAGCCATCAGTTAAATTTCTTCCCAAAGGAAACAGAATAATAACTAACGAACTTTAGGAAGTTGCCATCTTATTACAACCATGCACCTTCATGCTTGTAGCAAGGAGCTGTACTGAAGGAAAGGCAAACCGAGAGACAATATTTCCCAGTTTCCAGAGCTCAACAAAGAAAGTAAAGAATAAAATCAATTAGAATTAATCCGACCAAGAAATTTGAGTAAGTGAAGACCCACCAAATGGCCACAATTGCCTGCATAACATTGATGACGGTAAGGCATAACAGAACATAAATATCAAGAATCCTCAGAGCATTATAATAAAGTCAGCAAAGATCATAAATTGCATGTTGAATGTAGCAGACTTCGACATACAAGTATGCAATTACACATGTACAGGAACATTAATGGAGTCTAACTCTAAAAAATTAAACCAACACATTTTCTCCTAATTACCTGATTTTTTTTGCCGCCCCATTTCGTTGGACCCAATTGTGACTGAAGGTACATAGTTACAACCTATACCTCTTTGGCTGCCCAAGTGAAAGGCTTGGCCGTTCAACAGAGTTCAGGGAGTGCATTAATATACCTTTCTCAACTATGGGAAAAACGTCTCATACCCTACTCCAAAATTTGTGATGTTGGCATTTGCTCTGCATTCTAAAATTTCAGGCATCTGGTTACAACCCACCCTCAGCAATTTGACCTTGAACAAAAAGCTAGAACATTTTGACATCTGAAAAGCCTTTAGTGCCTTTCAGGGGATGAGACAGATTACAGATGGTTGGTGCATGTTATTAGATTAAAACTTTAGGTATATCTCATTGCTTTTGTCTAGGACTCCATCCAGAAATAGCCTCAAGTAATTGGTCCTTGGTCAATACCTGGGCTCCGCCCAGCTTGATCACAAACGTATGGAGGATATTTTCATTTGCAGCAGATATATTTGCATGATGAACATCTAATTGCAGTCTTTGCAATGCAAGCATTACTCTACCAACAGGATGGCTTTCCTTTGGACAGCTTACTCTGACAGTGGCCTCTCCACTCATCATCTGAACATCAATATCAGAAATAGGATCCACGATTCTGCCATCCTGTATGTTGGACTTAGCCTGCTGCAGCTGCGGCTGCTGCTGTTTCTCTTTCTCAGTTTCCATATCCTTGACTTTATTCTGGAGTTCCTGAATGTAAGAAATCGCATCTCCTAATAATGAAGCTTTGTCCATCTTTGAGATGTTTGGCACCACAGCTCGCAATGCATAAAATCGTTGGTTAAGCTTCTCACGTCTTTGGCGTTCTGCTTCAACATGATTGAGGGGCTCTTCTCTTCCATTAGCTGGTTTCCTCCCCCTTTTCCTTGGTCTTCTCTCTTCAACCACCACGGGCCTACGCTCCGAGGCTTCCACATCCGAGTGTTCCTCGGACTCCATAAGGGGCGGTCGAGCAGTTACTGCACTTAGGGAAGGGCCAGCAACGCTAATTGGCGAAATTCTGCTAGACTGTTTTATCAGATCACGAGTATTATAAATCTCTCCACCCTCACCATTACTGATATGGCTCCAGTTTGGTGATTGCAACCCATTCTGATTGGCATTTGTATAAGATATTCTCTGTTCGTTTGTTACATAGGGAGCAGCATGGGAATAAGGGGGGCGGAAAACGGGGTGATAATGACGATCTCTCTCTTCCACTTTGGTGACAACAGATTCGCTAGATTTGCTGAGTTCTTGCCCAAAGATTTTCCAATCATGGGAAGGCTTTAGAGGTGGAGCAGCCTTGGCATTCACAGCATTCACCCTAATTGGATTTGGTGAGAAGGGTGCAACTAGAGAACCCTTCACCGTTGGTTGGCCTCGATTTCCATCACAGGCATTTTCATTGAAACTAGATCTAATCTTATCAATGGCATGTTTACTTTCCCTGATCATCTCGACAGACCCAACTTCCACAACCCCATGTTCCATTGGCAAACAAACAAGTGTCTGAATGCCACCTGTTTTGGCCAGGTATGCTCTAGAGCACATATTGGTTGGCAATTTACTTGGCTCATTCAGCCAGATATTTTTTCCACTGGCAAGGGCTTGGCCAGGAACGCCGATCCCCCGAGGGAACGAATAGTACATGGATGCCAAATAAAACATTTCCGTATCAGAAACATTGTCTAATCCCGACACGAAATTATTATCCTCTTCACCCCCACCCCCAAAGAAGCTTTGAAGTTTTTGCAATACCTTTTTCTTCAGTTGCTGGTCTGTTTCTGCGAATCTCTGCTCGAAACCCCGTGCTTGATCTGCTTCTTGACCTTCCCGAGGCCCTTTGAAGGAACCGTCACCCCATCCGAGAACCACATCTCCATTTTTGGATCTGGAAAGTTGCCAAAAAATAGCATAAGTCCAGTTAAAGGACGAAGATTCCACTAGGTTTTGTAACTTCTGTTGTAATGCACAATCATTGATCCCGGAAACAAGCCCCTCAGAAGAAAGATAGCTCATCATCAAGTGCTCGAAAGCACTAGGGCCTAGAAGTGAATTCACCGTAGCTTTATCTTCCTCATTCCAGAACCTTGATGCAGCGGCCGCCTCGCTCCCCATCTTTTTTTCTCAATTAAAGAATCCAAAACAGGACCAAAATTCACCAATTCTTACGAATGTTTATCAAAATTTAACAACTTCTACCACTTTAAGCCCATTCATCGCCGCACAGTAATGTCGAAGACTGATGGAAATCTCTGTCAAATTCAGCCTCCAGATTTAAACAAAATCTCGAAATTTGCCGCTGGAACCCTTGCCTTTTCGTCATATCGAACACATTTTCGTTTCTCCTTAACAATCAGATTGAAAAACAAGCAAATAGAACCGAACGAACACAGCAACTTACAAAACTTCCCCCGAATCTTTAACCCCTGACAACAAAAAAGTACACCACCTCCTAACACAAAACCACACACTTGGAAATCAGCAAGAATGCCCCGACCTCCTCCGCATTTCAACAAACCAGAGTCCCTTCGCCGGCAATGAATCCCAACCTTTCCGACCACCGCAAAGATTCCTCAATTTTTACAAAATCATCGATCCTCAACCGTCAATGCAACCTTTACGGACCGACTCAAACTACGACGCAATAAATTCACAGAACTTCGGGCCTGAACCCGGAAAAAAACAGTGTCCACCGTTCAAAAACACACTAAAAACAGGTTATACTCACCGCGAATCCACGCTTCCACTCAAATTCGGAGGAAAACCTTTGAACGATTCCACGGAAGCCGAAACTCTATCGTCACGCCAGGGTTTTGAGCACCGAAAAGCTTCTCTTTATTCGTCAAGGAGAAATAATAAAAACTTCTTTAAAGAAAAAGGCTCTTTACGAATTCGATCCGCGACCGAATGCTCTACTTGCTCCACGATTTTCCCGATCAAATATCTATCTGAGCCATTCCCATCCAACGCCGCTCGGTTTTTCATTCCCCCCTTCTGCTTGAAGCTCCCAACTCCTGCTTCTGACCCGGGTCTTCCGTATTTAACCCTGCGTTAACGAGTCGTAGTTAACTAAAATTATTATTCTTATATCGATCACGAGGCCCTGCAGGTTCGCGGACCGAGCAATTTTCACCGCCTCTGAAAAGAAATAATGTAAAAAATTGAAATCCGATATTTAAGAATCTTTTTATTCAATTATTTTATGTTATTTTAGGAAGTTACCGTGCGAGACGTGGTGGTCATTTCTTAGCAGAGCACGTGATATTGACGTACTGAGTAGGATGAAAGAACGTGGCACCCTCGTGCTAATTTTAAGCCGAAAATAGTTAAATGATAATTTTAATGTGATATGCGTGTGAATCGTGAAGAAAGGAAGTAGTGGAGTAGGCCCATATTTACCAATAACAATATTCTTCTTCCTAATAATAAAATTCCAAACTCCACTCCACGAGATAAATGTGAATGGTGGGATTGAAAATCCCTTTTGGCTTCATTTGCGCCACCACTTCCATCCTATCCACCCATCGCCCGTGTTGACCTTATCTCCCATGTGGCTTGGGGTGCCCACCACGTTTGTCATATGTATTTCTACTCACTCGGATTTTTATTGGGCTGTTTTGCGGCCCATAGGATTTTCTCCTTTTCCTTTCCACACCTAGCACGCGGTAACTAGTTTGTTGCCTTCCCC
>ML797064.1:15020-25355 GCA_009831015.1 Picea engelmannii
CTGGGTGAGTTACCCTGTGCATAGCTTGTGTCTAAAGGGTGGTTGTTGGTTATATGTTTAAATATCAATTCAGATTTTTCAATTTAATCCATATTATTGGGTTTACTGCCTATATATATGTTTAACGAATATCAGAGCATTTAAATGACAAGCCCGATTGCAATGATTATGTGACTTCATTGTGAATTCTGGAAACATGAATTTGAGTATATTTGTTGATTGAAGTAATGTATTGGCAGTGGTTGATTTCGATGGTTAACAGAATGGAAAGGATACTATTTGGAAATTGTTATAAGATGCAAAGAAGGGAACAAAATCCTCTTTACATATTGTGTGGAAGGCATACTGTCGTGTGATGGCACTGTGTTGGATATTTGATTATGAACAATAAACTAGTTAAATGCACAAAAATTGTTATTTGTTCAAGATGATTGATGGTTGATGCATATCTTTTCGAAGAATGTTTTATGGATCACTTCATTAATTTCATGAACAATAATCGTTTTTCTTCCCTTCCATTATTTCATTTTTCGCTAATTACAAACCCCGTCACCTCCCATATTCATTTTTACACTCCCTGTTCTGAAATTAATTACAGTCAAGATAATTTCGGTGTTAAAGTAGTTGAAAGTGGCAATGTCTTGCGTGGATTACAATGATTTTTTATTGGGTTGCTTACAGTTGATTGTTGTTGTCATTGAGCAGTAACCGTGTTCTTCTCCCCCTCATAGAGTCATGTTTTCTCTCAATACAAACCCCTCGCATATCCCAGAACCCTTTTCACCCCCTGCTCATTGATAAACGGTAAAACAATTTGTATGGATTGGATTGCATGACTCTAATATATCGCTAAGCCAAAATCCATTTCATACTTTAAAAGAGTTTTCATGTATAATTAATTAAAAGATCGTTACTAATAAATCACGCATGCAGGGATGAGCTATTCAAATAAAAGGCTAAAAACAGAGGGCTATTACTCTTCTGTCAAAGAGAAGGACTGAAAAATGGTAGCATCGCAGATTGGGAAATATGGCTCTTGAGTTTTTATTTTATCTATTGTTTTATGGTAGTTGACTTTAGGGATCTTTGGACATCATGTTTTATTTTGGATATATGAGTATTATTTTTGAAATAATTTCAAATTTCGTGAGCTAAAATTGCCAGAAGTGAATATGTTGATGGGAGACACAAGGAGGTGTGTTTTTCTTAACTAATGGTTATGTTATGATTGTTATGAACTAAAGGGAGTCACAAGGGGTCCCACCTACTAGTTATTATTTATTATGACCCTTATTATAATTATTACTCTTCCCCCTAACTAAAGTTAGTTGAGTCTTTTAATTAACTTAACTAATGAGTTGGTTCAACTACTTCAACCAATTCTAATTTGTTAAAAGCAAAAGGAAAGGGAGGAAAAAGAGGAGGATAGAAGTTGAAGCATACTAAGGTTTGATCTTTGAGTTTATGTTGAGATAGTGTTGACGGGTGAAAATGATCGCCCGTCAATTAGAAGAACGAGTCTGGTCCGGGGTTGTCTAAATAACCCAAGCCATTTGGTATAACTAGTCCTGACGGGTTTAATGGCTCCGTTGGTTAATCTAAGAATCCTAAAAGAAACAAAAATAAAAGAAAAGAAATAAATAACTAATTACTAAATATTATATATACATATATGTACATATGCTCTAATGTGACTATAATAGGCGTATTTAAGCAAAAGATAGATAAGTCTCATTTATATATATTATTTATAGGCTGCAAGTTTTAATCTAAACTTACTAAACTCAATGTAAAAATGTTTGCTCTGAAGAAGCAGATAAAGAAAGCACATAAAAATATTTTTTGATTTTTCTTTTATAAGTCTTAAACTAAATAAAAAAAAATGTTATGAAACGGAAATGTATATAGAGTCAAAAGCCAAACTTTACGTTCGAATTTCAGTGGTAAACAAATAGCAGAAAAATGAAATTAAACTAACCTGTTAACGAACTAATGATATACATCCAGACATCTGTGCGATCAGAAAACATTTAACCACCTTTTCCAAGAGAAAAATCTGCAAGGAACCTTAAGTTTGCTCTGAATAAATGCAGAACAATTATGTTGGCAGTTAAATTTAAATTACAGAGAGAATGATACCAATAGTCATTGTGATCTCATGATTGTAAGTAATTGCATTAAGTGAAATATGTTAGCAAACATGCTTGCATTTAATCTTTCAATGAAAATTAAAGGAGAAATCATGTAAATAAAACTGAATAGATGATCACACGATTAATATTTGAAGCATTAGTTATGGAAAACATTTATAAAGGAATTATCCCAATAACATAATAAATGATGAAGACTAAAGCTATCAAAACTTATTATAATATCAAGATAAACATAAACTTAAATGAAGACACCGTCCACAAGAAGCTAAAGCCGAAATGTGCATTGTTGTTCTATTAAAGTCTGTAAATCAAACGTCCATCTTCTGCCCCAGGCGAGGATGTCTTCATTACAAAAATCTCTAATATTTAAAGAGTTCAGAGAAACCAGATATCTTATCTTATGGGATAACAGTAAATCTCAAAAATGATTTGCTAATTACAAAATAGAGGGAAATATAACCACTCCATATCACATTGTATCTCTTAAAACTATAAAAAGTTTGTTCCTTATTACAAAAAATGAGCCAAAGATATGGCTAATAACCCCATATATGCTTTATATCATTTGATCACCATAAACTGTTAGATATCCTGAAAGAAAAGGATGAAATAAAGAAATTCAGATATAAATTTAACCAATATCTTCCAAAATTTGAATAAGAATAGGCTGGCTACATAATCTGTTGATTCTGTAGCTAGTCTTATTTTAGCAAAAAAAATCTAATTTATTCTATATTAAAAAATAATAAAATAAAAACACAATTTAAGATAAAAACAAATCTTTACCTTCAACTAAAAACCCAATTCGAATCATAAGACTTCAAAATTAACCACAGCTTTGACATACTCAACATTCTTTATTATTATATTACCAGTTCTCTTAAGGCGTTTCCCCAGTCTTTGTGCATTTAGTTTGAGTCTTTGATTTTTAGTCGTTAGTGACTCAATCTGGGCTGTGAAGGCCTTGATTTTAGCTTGCAAGGAGGGCACATCTATGTAGTATTTTTCTATCCAAAATAAACACACTTCACACTGCAGGTCTAGAACTGTTGATTGAGGGGATGAATGACTATGTGTCAACACGCTCCCACTATCCAATGTGGAATTTTGACTGATTTGTATCCCAGGGAAGTTTTTGTCATGCTTCAGGCAGGGTGGTAGATTACCTACAAAATCATAAGGCTGATCTGGAATGGTTCTATGGTAACCTGGTTCTTCCTCTTCCAAAAATCTTTCGATTTCGGAATCATAGTCGTCAAGGATATCAATTTTTTTACCCGAGCTCGCATGAGCTTTTTTTTTGTTTCGTAGAGTCCTAGAGATTAACCTTCCAACTCTCTTGTTAACAAACCCTACATCTGGCTTCTTGTTGGACATTTTGTGTGAACATTTTTTGCCATTCTTTGCCATGGTAGTAGGGTACACATCCTCTTTATGCTCAGGAGGTTCAATGATCCCTGGATCAACATGTTGTTGCTCGATTATGGGCTCATTGAACGTGGATTTATCACAAGTTTATGTGAATAATAAACCCGGAATGTCACTGGAAGGGATAGGAGGTTTTTCAACCACAGGATTATTAACCACAGGATCTTCTACAGGGTTAGACGTTGCAAAACCATTTCAAGATAGAAAACTATCCCATTCGTCACCCTGAGACTTTAAATGATGGACTAACAATATTTTGATCAACCCGTGGTGGAATAAACTAGAATTCAAAACCTTCTTTTTATACTTCTTAGCCATTTTATATAAGCTTCTCAATAATTAAAATGGCATGTTCAACTGGAAACCAATAAAATTCATCGACAGTCTTACGTGGTAAAGAAAAATAAGGCCAAATCGACCCTCACACGTAACAAACTGTCTTAAGATTTCCAATAAATCGTGCCATTGAGTCTTTAACAGAGATATAGGCATACCTTTATCACAGCACTGTATTCTCCAAGAGGTAAAGAAAAAACTCCAGGGAACCTCCTCCAATTTAGAATTCTTAAACCATTTATGCACGTTTAGTGGAAGACCTGTTGCCTGGCTCAAAAATTTCTCAGTGATTTTGATTTGAACATCACCTACTTTGGCTCAGCAAAGATCAAAGGAGAGGGAAAATTCTTGGGTGACTTGCAAATTATAACCTTTGAACTTCCTGAGAAACTCCAGCCACCCCTGACTTCCAAGGTCTTCGCTCGTGTCGTCATATAGAAGTAGGGTTTGGGGGCCATTGGGATCAATCTTAATGACCGGGGCCATGAGGGTTTGGAAGGCAGACAGAAAACACAGTGAGTATGAAGGGTTTCAAAAACAGAGAAGACCAGAGTGAAATCTTAGGAATAAAACTCATCAATACCCTAGCGTGCATGAAAAGGGGTTTTGTGACACGAAAAAAGAAAGGTGTTTTGAGAAATGAGTGCCAAGAGTAAATATGAAACCTGAGACTTTAATCCGAAATGATGGACCTATCGTTTTCGAACTTCCACCTCCCACAGAGTACAGGGTACGTGTAACACTCTGTTTCCCCCAAGTTGTAAATTTTAAAATAGGAATTACCATGCTAAGGCATGAGGACAATGTAAATGTATTATTGACTGAGTTGCCAAATAACTAACTGTGGGGGTGAATCCTTGAAAGTATTGGCCATGATATCACTAGAGGAAGAATGTGAAAACTATACAAGAGGGTTCATATATCAAATAACCCCAAATATCCATTGATAAGGATGACAAACCTCCTTCGAATCCCAAGGAAAGAAATCATTTAATGAAGAAAGGATTTGTGGTTGAACAATCAACCACCCCCATGAATGGAAACATGGGTTTTCAGCCCGAAGTACCGCAGTGACCTACAGACCTGATCTTCCTTCTGACAGAAGGAACAAGATAGGTCGGCAAAAACCTTCCAGGGTAAGCAGGATATACAAGGGAGAAGAGACACGGGACGGAAGAGCATAAGCTCATAAGGGAGATGCTCTAGCGGAATCACGAAGGGAAGACTGCGAACTTGATGTGGAAGAGAATTTGGGAAACCTCGCTGAGGCCATAACCGAAAGAGAAAGCTCTGAGTTGCAGAGAACAGGACCCGAGCAGAAGCTGGTACAAAGACATAGCTCCTAAGAACTGTGAGAACTCCCTAGTTATATCATGGCTTGGCACGGGGGTGGCCAGAGTGCTAAGAATGAATGCCTCTGTGCCTATGGTCGGGTGGAAGGACGAACACCCACAGTTATTTGGTTGGCGGCAATCTATAATAGATAAGCGATTTCCTACCTTGTGTAATTTAGCCGTAACTGTGTATGAATTGGTTATACTATGTATGTTTCAGGAATTGTACATATTTCTTAATGGATATACTGTATCCCCCTTATTTTTGCTTGATTGTATAACTAGGCCGGTAAGAAATTATATGGTTAGGAGATGATTTTATACTTGTAAATGCTTGTGTCTTGTGGAGGCATAAGCTAGAGTCACGAATTGTGTGTTCCTCGACCTCGGACACAGTTTCATATATGCATGCCAAGCCTCCTAATTGTTTAGAGTCCCTTGGAGGACAAAGTTTTTTAAGCTTAGGAGAGGTATGTAGATCAGCACAGGCTCTCTGCGAGGCAAACCGAACCCAGAACTCCCTAAGTCCTAGACAAGCTCGGGAAGGATCACACTGTTGTGTGAAAGAACCCTGCATGGAGTGTAGAGGTCGAGAAACCCTTTGGAGGTTTCAAAGCGTATGAAAGCTCAGGAGTGATAGAGATCGTGATCAAAATCAGATCTGAACTGTTGGTTCAATTCGGAGAAATAGAGGTGAGGATTTCCCCAAAGTCCTGAAAGGCGAATCACCGATTCGCATGGGAAAATATGGACCGTTGGAGCCTACGTCCAGACAACCGGAGAAGAGTGCGCAAGAGAATAGATCTGAACTGTCAGATTGAGTGCAGGGGACCAATAGCCATCAGATCCAGAAAAGGCACGCGAGGTTTAACCTGGTGCATGCAGGGGAGAGAGGACTCGTCAAAGTCCTGAAAGCATCGAGATCGTCGATCCCAGAGGACGTGTGTCAAAGATCCACATCCATCGAGGATTTGGCACCGGGGAAACGGGAGTGAAGACTCTCCCAAATTCACAAAAAGGAGAAATCCAGGATTTTATTGCGACCATTGATCATCCCGAAAAGATCACAATTGTTGATCGTCGCTAAAGGTCACAGCTGTCCATCGTCACAGGACACGTGGCGAGAGTTAGGAATTTCGCTGACTCGCCACTGAAAGAAGTCAACAAGAGGAGTTCTTAGAACTCGCGAGTCATGAAATCACAACTTAATCCTAGTCATTGGTTTAAGAGAGATCACAGTCATCAGATCACAGGGCTTGTGGGTCGTCGATCTAACCCGGATCTAGACCGTCCATCGGGGAGACGCGTGGTGAGTGGTCAAAGTTTGGGGAAAGCTCTAAAATCCTGTGGGCCATTGGATCTCATAGAACAACGAAGGGAATAATACTGAGTGTTTGTTAACACCCTTAATATCAGGAGGGATAGTGACCTTCAGATCCAGATCAACGAGGGTCGTTAATCTCATACACGAATTCCCATATCAGAATTCGGGGATTGGAGTGACAAGAGATTTGGAGTCGCTGCATCGTGAACTCCCGGTTCATGAAACTCTGAAAGATCTAGACCGTTGGATCCAAATCATTTAGGATCGTTGGATCTCATACAAGAACTTCGCATATCGGAGTTCGGGGAATGGAGTGACCAGTGGTTTGGGTCACTGCATTTCGAACTCCCGGTTACCAAAATCCCGATACGGCCAGGACCGTCAGATCAAGGGGATATTTGTAGCCGTCGATCTCATCGAAGGTAAGATTTCAGGTTTTGGGGTTTGAAGAGTCGAAAGACTTGACTCTCTTGCATCGTTGAGTCGCAAAATGCAAAAGGAACCTCTTGGCTTGGTTTGTGGTCATAACCAATGATCACATGGAGGTGGATAAGGAAAGAGCTAGCCTGCGCTAGGCCCCCGTAGGAATTCAGGGATTCTGTCCCTCGAAGAAAAGATGAAAAATCTAGGTTATCGTAGTGGGTATGTGACAAATTGGTATCAGAGCATGGTTACAACACTTGGCCTGCTTGGGCTCATGTACGAGTCACGTAAGGAGATATTGTTATCTGCATTTTCTCTTTAAGGAGAAGGACTGCAAAATGAAACTGTAATTTGGGAATTTCTACGGAATTCCAACAAAGGAATTACATTGTCCCTTTGTCAAAATGATAACTACTCTTATAGGAGTAGGGATGCACTGATCAATATTACTGATAAGACCTAAGTGTGAATAAAAGAGGTGGAATAAATTGTTCTATGAAGCTGCACGAGCCAGAAAAGGGACATGAACTGAGTCGTTTTGTTATAGTGTGATGATGGCTACCTACTAAAGCAGATAGAGTCTCTTGCATTTGAGATGGCTAGTTAGGTAAGAATTAAGATCCTCATGAAGAACTCCTTCATGATTTAGGAAATCTGGTAAGGACTGGTAGGATCCTTATAAAGTTGTAATTACTGCATTATTAAAAGACTAAACCCTGAGCATATAACTCCTCATGATTGAGAGGATTGATGAAAATATGTAGGGTTAGATTACCTGACCTATAATGGTTAGAATCGACAACAAGGATAATCTGTTTAAACAAGATTAAGAGGAGTCCTTTGGGACTATTGTTAATTCCCGAGAGTGACCCTTGTTGGTTGTTCCCATAAAGAGAGGGTAACATCTGTATGAGTTATGACTATGAGATTAGTCATGTAAGTAACTTAAAAGCTCAGAAGAGATAGCGGGGAAATTTTGTATGTCGAACGTGCATATAGAATAAAGCTTGTGTTAAAGTTTGAAAACTACAGAGGTTGAGGGCAGAGTATACCAGGAGGAGTAGTGATTTTAAGTCTCAAGAGGAAACACATAGAAAAATTTTCTAAGTTTCGAAGAGTTGAAGCGTTCAAAGGTGAAGCGCAAAAAACTGAAGTTCGAAGAAAGAACAAGTACGGAGGATTGAGCAAGAGAAATCCTTCAGAAAATAATTTTAAAGATTGGATAAGATCGAGAGTCAAGATCCATTCAGAAAGAGCCGAAATGTTTCAAGTTGTTCGATATCAGAGAAGTAGCACACTAGTTAGTTGCGAGGAGATACCGGAATTTCGCAAAACCAAAGGGCTTGGAAGAAGCAACGAGAAATTCGTGAAAAGATCATAGACGTTGATCAAGGAGAGATCTGGACCATTGATCATCCAGAGAGAATTTTGCAATTTCGGGGATCGGGAGAACGAAGGTGAAAGGTCTTTTGACTTTGCGACTCACGAAATCACGAAATCTCGATACGCGAAACCCCGATGAGATTTGAGCTGTCAAATCGTGGAAGAATCAGGACCGTCAGATTGAGAACTCCAAAATTTCACAATTTCAGGGATCAAAGGATTCGAGGTGCTTCATAACAAAAGTCCCGAAGGCGCGAAACGCGAAATTGCAACATAATCACAACCGTTGCTTGGAGAGCTGTTGGTGATCGTTGATCTGATCCGAAATTTCAGCATTTCGAGTATCGAGAGTTTGAAGGACGGAGAGTCGATTGACTCATATCGTCGATACGTGAAATCGCGACACACCTTTTTGGGTTAGTTTGTGGTCACAAGGTGTGGTCACATGGAAGAGACTTGCGTTTAAGCGCTTGTACACACGGGCCAAAATTTGTGAAGACCCATGGATTGTTTCTTATAGGTTCCAGCAGGGAATCAAATATTGTTTCAGTTCAGTATTAAGAAGATCCTAAAACCGAGAGGTCATGCAACCCTTAGAGAGAAAGGGGGGGGATCTGCACCATATCACTATGATGGCTACATGTAGGCTTAGGATTATGAAAATGGTTAAGTATGTCATAGATGTATGCTAACAAAGACACATGTTTATATTCCTTAAGGCGAATATTTAGTAAAAAGCTAAAGCTAACTCAAGGCTGAGGCCATCACAAATAGTGATGGATATGCAACAAGGGAGTTGCATGCCGAAGGAGTTCCCGATGGAGGAACTGTGTAAGGACTTTGTTAGAAGAACAGATTCACAACCCTAATAATTGTTGAAGGTTGGACAATGGGTTGTAAGGCCTGTCCATATATAAGAATCCTGGATTACATTTTGAAAGAATCATGTAATTAATAGAATGCTAACAATTGAATATTGACCATTCTGATAACTGAATGGAAGTGTGTAGGATGCACATGCTCATGATTCATTATGAGCAAAGAGTTTTTATTAAAGCATGTTGTGGTATCCCAAAAAGGGTTAGGGTGAGGCCTAACCAAGGCGGCTCAAGGAAAAGAGCAGGAAGATCCCGACAGGGAGTAGAATTGCAAAAGTAGAGAAGAGACAGTGAGGCCTTAGAGATAACTCGGTTGGGCTGAAAAGTCCCAGGCAGTGTAGGAAGAGTTGGAAGAAGGGGAGAGTCCTCAACTCTTTCCTCACTGAGTATTATGTTTTCCCTTGGATGAGAAATCTGGTATGCCAATAAAAATAAAAAGGTCTTGACACCATAAGTAATAAGGATTGTATTGCCGAAAATACAATCGAAATTTGGTTGTGTTGCACTTGTGGAAATATTTGAGGCTGTTTATGAATTCGAATGTTATGATACATGCATTTGGTTTAATATTACTACTAATGTAATTGTGTCTATGATGATGCATGTTGTGTATAGAAATGAATTGGAGCTATTGAGGAAGACAGTTGCCAATGATGGGCAACCTCAAACAGAGAATGACCAAGAGAAGGTTGTGAGTGAAAGATTGTTGACAGGGTTGTAAAAGTCCCCATAAAGCACTGGTGATGAGGTAAAAATAAGAAAGAGGGTGCTAGCATCCAAGAAACGGTATAAAGATATTCATGCCTGTGTGGCACAAGGTATGAAGGGATTTGGTAAGAACCCCTTCTGAAATATTTTATTGTCTTAGTGTTATGCATAAACTTGAAAGTCAGTTGTATGCCTTGGATACCCAAGTAAGGTATGACTCAGGACGAAGAACTAGAATGATGGAGGTATGAACCTCTGGTAGTAAACATTGTTTGTAACCCTTGGAAGAATTCATGAATTGATATGTCATGAATGCATTGACAATCAAGGAATGCGTAAAGGCATTCGTGTGAAAATTTTGAGTTCAT
>ML797064.1:25715-56075 GCA_009831015.1 Picea engelmannii
TAGCTAAGGAATGATTGCAGGAAGAAAGATTCTTGGATATGGCAACGTTGTAAGCCCATAAGGAAGATTGATTTCTTGTTGAGCTAAAATGTTATGGTAAAGAAAGTCCCATGCTTGTGAATCTGGTTTCGTACGAAACATATCTGAAAATAAAAGAAGAGATTGGAAAAATTTGTGGGTGACAGATTTGCAATAAAAATTCTAAAAGTTGGAATTTATAATGATGTCTCATGAATGTTGTATACTTGTGACACGGGTGAGGAGAAAAGATTTTTCTAGAAGGAACAGATGAAGGTTGTCAAAGCTGAAGATGATGAAAAAAGGCTATTGTTGAGCCATGAAAACCCCGTGATAAGCCATGATCGCCTGAAAATTATTGTGTTGAGGTAACATAAGCCGGAGGTACACCTCGGTAGATCAAGTCTAAGGGACACCTCGACTGTAAGACTCGATAGAGTCTCTAAAATTTTTTGTGAGAAAACCTTGGCAGGGAAAGATGGATCGCCTGAGGGACTATATAACAGTGAAGGGGATGCCTGAGCCTGGGCCTGGAGGGTGAGTGACCACAAGGAAGAGGAGACATTAATAATTCTTGTAAACTATTGGGATCATGCACACAGTGGGTAGTTTCCCATGCGGAAAAACCTTGGAAAGGAAGATGAAATCATGATAGCTCTTGTGAACTATTGAATTGAAATCATGCACCCAATGGGTATGTCAAGGAAAGCGATGAGCATGGATAACAAAACTTCCATGTGGATATAGATCCACAAACTGCATAGATAAGTATTGTGCTAAGATTATGAAAATTTCCTTTTGAATTTTGAACAACAGTAAGATGTTTTTGCACAAAATTGTGATTAATGTGCTTGTTGTCCGAGAATTATTGAAGGCAGATGACGAAGACTAAGATCCTGAAAGAGGACTTGACCGAGGATGAAGGTCAAGACTTCTGAAGTGGCTAAATGAGAAAGGCATGACAGGTGTTTTTGAGAAAGAACACCGAGGATGATGTTGCTTTAAGGGGGAGGGAATTGTAACACCCTGTTTCCCCCAATTTGTAATTAATCATAAAATAGGAATTACCATGCTAAGGCATGAGGACAATGTAAATGTATTATTGACTGAGTTTCCAAATAACTGACTGTGGGGGTGAATCCTTGAAATTACTGGCCATGATATCACTAGAGGAAGAATGTGAAAACTATACAAGAGGTTTCATATATCAAATAACCCCAAATATCCCTTGATAAGGATGACAAACCTCCTTCGAATCCCAAGGAAAGAAATCAGTTAATGAAGAAAGGACTGGTGGTTGAACAATCAACCACCCCATGAATGGAAACATGGGTTGTCATCCCGAAGTACCGCAGTGACCTATAGACCTGATCTTCCTTCTGACAGAAGGAATAGGATAGGTCGGCAAAAACCTTCCAGGGTAAGGGGGATATACAAGGGAGAAGAGACACGGGACGAAAGAGCATAAGCTCATAAGGGAGATGCTCTAGTGGAATCACGAAGGGAAGGTTGTGAGCTTGATGTGGAAGAGCATCTGAGAAACCTCACCGAGGCCATAACAAAAAGAGAAAGCTCTGAGTTGCAGAGAACGGGACCCGAGTAGAAGCTGGGACCGAGACATAGCTCCTGAGAACTATGAGAACTCCCTAGTGATATCATGGCTTGGCACGGGGGTGGCCAGAGTGATAAGAATGAATGCCTCTGTGCCTATGGTCAGGTGGAAGGATGAGCACCCACAGTCAGTTGGTTGGTGGCAACCTATAATAGATAAGTGATTTCCTACCTTGTGTAATTTAGTCGTAACTGTGTATGAATTGGTTATACTATGTATGTTTCAGGAATTGTACATATTTCTTAATGGATATACTGTATCCCCCTTATTTCTTCTTGATTGTGTATTAGGCCAGTAAAAAATTATATGGTTAGGAGATGATTTTATACTCGTAAATGCTTGTGTCATGTGGAGGCATAAGCCAGAGTCACGAACTGTGTGTTCGTCGACCTTGGACACAGTTTCATATACGTGTCCCAACCCTCCTAATTGTTTAGAGCCCCTTGGAGGATGAAGTTTGTTAAGCTCAAGAGAGGTAGTGCAGATCGACACAGGCTCTCTGCGAGGCAAACCGAACCCAAAACTCCCTAAGTCCTAGACAAGCTCAGAAAGGATCGCACCATTGTGTGCAAGAACCCTGCATGGAGTGTAGAGGTCGAGAAACCCTTTGGAGGTTTCAAAGCAAATGAAAGCTCAGGAATGATAGAGATCATGATCAAAATTAGATCTGAACTGTTGGTTCAATTCGGGGAAATAGAGGTGAGGATTTCCCCAAAGTCCTAAAAGGCGAATCACCGATTCATAGGGGAAAATCTGGATTGTTGGATCCTACATCCAGACAGCCGGAGAAGAGTGCGCAGGAGAATAGATATGAACCGTCAGATCGAGCACAAGGGACCGATAGTCGTCGGATCCATAAAATGAACACGAGGTTTAACCTGGTGCATGCAGGAGAGAGAGGACTCGTCAAAGTCCTGAAAGCATCGGGATCGTCCATCACAGAGGACGCGTGTCAAAGATTCACATCCATTGGGGATTTGGCACCGGGGAAATGGGATTGAAGACTCTCCCAAATTCCTAAAAAGGAGAAAGCCAGGATTTGATTGCAACCATTGATCATCCCAAAAAGATCATAATTGTTGATCGTGGCTAAAGGTCACAGCCATCCATCGGCACAGGACATGTGGCGAGAGTTAGGAATTTCGCTGACTCGCGGCTGAAAGAAGTCAACGGGAGGAGTTCTTAGAACTCGCGAGTCACGAAATCTTGACTTAATCCTAGTCATTGGTTTAAGAGAGATCACAGTCGTTAGATCATGGGGCTTGTGGGTCGTCAATCTAACCCGAATCTGGACCGTCCATCGGAGGAGAGGCGTGGTGAGCAGTCAAAGTTTGGGGAAAGCTCTAAAATTCCATGGGCCATTGGATCTCGTAGAACAACGAAGGGATTAAGACTAAGTTTCTTTCAACACCCTTAAGCTTAGGAGAGAAAGTGAGCATCAGATCCAGATCAACGAGGGTCGTTGATCTCATACATGAATTCCCATATCGGAATTCAGGGATTGGAGTGACAAGAGATTTAGAGTCGTTGCATCGTGAACTCTCGGTTCATGAAACTCCGAAAAGATCTAGACCATTGGATCCAAATCATTGAGGATCGTTAGATCTCGTACAAGAACTTGCATATCAGAGTTTGAGGAATGGAGTGACTAGTGGTTTGGGTCGCTGCATTTCAAACTCCCAGTTACCAAAATCTCGATACGGCCAGGACCATCGGATCAGGGGGAGATTCGCAGCCGTCGATCTCATCGAAGGTAAGATTTCAGGTTTCAGGGTTTGAAGAGTCGAAAGACTTGACTCTCTTGCATCATTGAATCACGAAATGTGAAAGGCGCCTCTTGGCTTGGCCTATGGTCATAACCAACGATCACTTGGAGGTGGATAAGGGAAGAGCTAGCCTGCACTAGGCCCCCGTAAGAATTTGGGGATTCTGTCCCTCAAAGAAAAGATGAAAAATCTAGGTAGTCGTAGTGGGTATTTGACAGTACGACCAGGTTCATTCAAATTTTATCATTGTGCAACAAGGTGGAGTTGATTTCTAAAGTTTTAGGACAGGAGAATTTTTGTAAACCAAAGTGTAATGATAAGAATAGGTCTTACCAAGAGTGAAAACGATATATAACATAGTTTAGTTTTAATGGATTCTTGGTGTTTTAAACAAAAATTCAAGGCACACTTCACAATCAATGAGCCACTTTAAAGCAATCGACAAGAAGAGCTTCACAGCAAAATAGTCTTCATTAAAATATATGTAAAGACATCTAGCGTTCATAAACCTTAGATAAAATGGTAATACAATTATAAGCTTTAATGCTTCGTTCATGCTTTCAGTCATGAACGAAGCATGAAAACGAAGAGGAAAAAAAAAATAGGAATAATCGAAACATCATATTTACAGTTCAAAAGTTACTTTCAAAAAGCAATAACTATATGACCAAGCGTAGGCAACTACATAAATTATTATATGTCGCTTTAAAAGGTGAAAATATGTAGGGCTGCCAACAGATAGTTCAGTTTTCATTCATTCATTTATTCATCACAAGCCTAATTCTCTTTTATGATAGCATGGTCTTATTGTATACAACAATATTGAGGGTTGAATCACATCATTCAGACACTTGTTTTTTAGAGGTGTTGATCTATCTTTGATAGTCTATGTAGACTTGTTTGTTTGTGAATTAGTTTTCATGACTGACAAAGGCTATTGTGCAGAGTTGAGTGGGAAAAAATCTGTGGCAAGTTGATCCAGCGTTTAGAGTTCAGTTTTGGTTTTCTGTTAGAGGTCCTTTTGTATGTTCCATCGGGGATGTATAAGTTTGACTTTGGTCCAAAATTTATGCATGAGATTTTGTAAAGAAATGAATCTTTGGTGAATTTGAATGAAATAAAGGATTACTTTATGTCTCATCTATCTTGATTACCATCTTGGTGACTTTTCTTCTATCTTTACATTTATTTCAGCAACTGATATGTTCATAAAATTACATAAAAAGTGAATTTCCAGCAAGCTTTTTGTTGATAAAAGACTAGCCTAAGCACTTGTAATTAATACTTGTGAGTTAGGATGTTATTTTTGTTGGCTATAAACATAGGGTGATATTCCCGTCTATTTTTCTTTAGCCAAGAGAAATCTGAAAATGCTTGAGTAAGATCATTTCATATATTTTCCTCAACATGAGTCAAATTATTGGAAAATGAAATAATGGAACAATGAGGACAACCAAAATAAAAGACAACATACCCACAATAGTTATTTCCCCCAAAACAACATTAAACTCTTTGTAACAACAACTTCAAATATTTCCTATATATTTCATTGGGATATTTGAAAAAAGATAGAAGGAAAATAACTCTTTTACTTGTAGCCAACTAAATAGAGCCCAACTAATCCATTTAAGAACAAAAATTGCAATAGAAATTCTTTCTCATCACTGTTTAGATGCATACCTTTAATGGAAACAAAATCATTTTATACTTGTTTGAATCTGAGCGATTGCACCATCTCTGCAGTTTCACAATGAACACGAGTCCTCTGAAAACAAAACTCAATGTGACGCCAACACCAACTGAATCAGATTTAAACCCTTCTACTCGATTGTTTATCTCTTCTCCTATCTTTGTTTCCATGGAGTCGCTTTCTCTATGTGCAGAATTTTCTTACAATCCATCAACCACTGGGGATAAATTCATCGAAATATCCTCTTACCTTATTCCAGTCCGATCTCATATGGCCACCAGGCACCAAATAAGTTCAGGATCACCATGCCACTAGCTATAAGGCCACCAAAATGTAAAGGATCATCGATCATTGGGCCATAAACATGTCCAACTATCCCACATAATTATGAGTCTAGTCTAGTTTAACCGACCACTGGGCCACCAAAACACTAGATCACCAGGGAATATAATAACTTATCACTGTTCACCTAGCATCGATATACATTACAATAAACCCTTAAATATTTACTCTGATCCGGTCGATAACAAGTAGTTTATTAACCAACCCATCATTCACTAGGGGAAACAAAAACTTGTTTATTTGTGAAGGATTCAAGGTCCCAGTCTGGTTGAATTGGATCCCGCTAAAAATAGAAACTTCGTTAAGTTCATTCCATGATTTAACCTGTAAATCAAAATTTATCCTCTGCACAAACCGATCCTTCTCTTGATTCCTTGGTCGATCCACCTCGAACTTGAACGATACTTCTTGATTTATCAAATTATTTCATGTTTCATCAAAACCTTGATTGGAAAAATATTTGTGAGGGTTACACTCAGAGAATCTATAGATTTAGTGGCAACAATTCAATGATTTCAAAATCTGAGAGAAAAACAACAGTCACACATTCTAAAAACACAATCTAAAACTCTATTACTAAAATAGGAATACAAATTTCTCTCGCATCTCTACTATGTGCACACGATTTACTTCAAACTCGATATATCTGGCATACCATGGTAAGTATGATCATTACAATTTTAAGTTATATGTAATCAAAAAGGATCAAACCATTTTGTAAATGAATAGTTTTGGTGGTGTCAAATAATGTCAATCAATACTAGCATAATGCCAAGAGAGAATGAAGTATATTTGCAAGATGTCATTTCGATGATGGTTTGATATATTTTAAAACTACCATACATTATACTTGATATCAATGCAAACAAGTATAGACCTTCAATATGTATATATCCTTTCAAGACCATCCATTGTTTTGAGCATATGCATTCTTCATAGACTGTTAGAAATCATTGAACCAAAAACCACATATGAAATGATGCCTCAGACTGATACCATGTCAAAATGTTGAGGGAATTGTGATGGTAGAAAATTATCACTCTGTTGATTTCTCATAGGGGATCCCACCTATTATAGTTGTTAATATTTTTAATATATATAGGCTTCACAACAATTTGTGAGTTTTTATAATAGGTGATGAATTATGAATCAACACCCCCTTAATGACAACTTCTTGAACTCCTAACATAGATCGAAGTTCGGAAAAAATTGCTTATGTAAGAGACTTTATGAAAATGTTTGCAACTTGATCTTCAATGGGGAAAAAGAGCACTTCAATAACTAAATCATGAATGAGATTTATAATGAAGTGCATTCATATCTCAATGTGTTTGTTGCACTAATGTTAAACTAGATCTTTGGCGAGCTTAATGGAAATTTGATTTTCTCACTAAAGGGTGGTTAGATGTTGTCGTTGGAATCCAAACTCTGAAAGGATCTCTTGAATATGCAAGGATTCTTTACTTGCATTAACCATTGTTCGATACTCTGATTTTTTTCAAGAAACATCAATAACTTGTTGTTTCTTACAATCCCAAGTGATAGGTTCAGAATCAAGGCTAAAAACATAACATGTAGTAGAATTTCAATATTCATCAAGGTCATAGGCCCAATTCAAATCAATGAAACCAACCAACAATGGATCCCTCCCTGAACTGTAATGTATCCCAAACTGAACTATAACTCAGATATAATGAAGTATCATTTTTGCCACTTTTCAATGGCTTACATGGGGTGTTTTCATATATGGGGAAATGAGACCAACAATGAAGAAAATATTAGGATGGTATGAGCCAAATAAAAGAGTATACCAACTAAATGATGATACAAAGTGGAATTGACTTTGGAAGTAGTACATGTGGCAACAAGTTTGACTCCAAACCGGAAGGGTGAAGAGGTTGGATGAGAATATTATATGTGAAAGTGGTGAAGAAGGTCATCGCATGCATACTTAGACTGGGAAAGGGAAATACCTTCCTTAGTTTTCAGTGCTTGGAGACCAAGAAAATAATGCAAATAGCCTAAGTATGCCATTTCAAAGTTCTTCCTAAGGCTGGATTTCACATGGGTTAATATTTGTTGATCATTTTTTCTGTCATTGGAAAATGACCAACATTTGAGAGAAAATCTAGTGGGGAACAAGAAAGAATCTCCTCGTTTTTATAGAGGTGGTTCTCCTCTCTTGATATATTGGAAGATTATTTGTATGGCTTGTTGGCATAGGGGCAGACCTAGGGTTCAACGCTACAACAGCACACCAACAAAACCCTAACTACCGACCCTTTCGGTAACACCTAGGAAGCAAATGAAGTCTCACTCGAGGTAGAGGCAGGGGTGGTTGTAGGTCTCCAGTGTCTACAACCTTAGCTGGGACACAGATCTATGATTGTAATACCTTAACAGTGCACTTGTCAATTATGATCCTTCAGTATTTAACCAATATCTACTTTGCAGTAAAACCCTAATCACAAAGCATTGCAGTATTCACCATGATCTAGTACAGTAGAGCACTAAGCACATTCACATCGGTTAGATCTAGCACTTATTCATATTATTAAGTACAAAGAATCAATAGATCTATCTATCATTCATCTATATCAAAGCACTTAAGCAAGTAAACACATCAATACATCGCACAAAGAATGAAAACACATGATATATGTGGTTCACCCCCACCCTGGGGCTACACGCACCAACTCTTCTTCTCTTTATTATCTTCGGTCAATCAGCTACATGCGTAGAGCCTTGAGATCTTACTCCACAGAGGACAGGAGATCTGTGCACCTCACTAGATCCTCCTTCCTTGAGTTACAACACAAAGCCTTCCACAGTCTGTGCACAAAGCACTACAGACGACTTGCACTTAGCTCTGCAAGTCCAAACGCAGTATGCACAAAGCATATACAATCCACACTTGCACTTAACACTTAGCTCATCGGCGCCTTCCTACATCACCTAGATTTCTATTTATACATTAAAAATTAGGCCTAAGCATGGGTAAACCCATGGGCCGACATCCCCATACTCGTTACATAAGCCCAAAACCCAAAAATCCCTAAAAAGGGGCCGAGATCTCGCGATCTCCACCTTCAATAGCTTGTCGAAGTCCCAAAATGGTAAAAAATGACCAAGGATCCTCAAAACTTGGTCAAGGGCCAACAGGCCAAAAGCACTCACCTATGACTCAGCCCAAGTCACTCTGCTCTGGGTAATTTTGCCTCAAAAACCTCAAGCTGCTTCGACCTGTTGGTGTGCCATGGTTGTCTGCTCAGCTAATTCTTGGATAACAGCTTCGTTGAAAGGTCCCTCTAAGCATTGTTTGGCTGTAGTGACGACTTGCTCCAGTTCTGATCCTTGCCTTCGATATTTGTGAATAGCTTGCAAGCCTCGTCTTATATAGGTTGGAGCCTCTGAGTCACTTCCATGACTCTGTTATGAATGGTGTGGACCTGTTGTTGAGCACTGCATTTTTCTTGGGATCACTTTATCCTCTCAACGATTGACGGGGCTTCAATTGCGCTTGTACTATTTATGCTTGCTTCTTTGCCTCCTGGAGCTACAACTCCAGTGTCTTCAACTCTAGGTTCTCAGTGAGTCGCTCATAAGTCTAGGCACTGCGATCACTCAGTTGTTTACATTCCATGGTAAGGGCCTTTATTCTCTCAATTTTGCCTCAAGCAATCGCTTCACTTTGATTGCGCACAGCTTGCAGAGTACTAGGTGTTATTCTTAGCTCGAGATCTGTGATTCTCTGTTGTAGCTGCTAGATAGCTTCTGCGAGCTGCTCTACTTGGTTTTCTACTGGTTCTTCCTCCTTCTGCTCCAAGCCTGTCACATAGTGAAGTGCTCTGTCGACTGCTTCTTTCACTCTGACCTGCTCTGCGAGCAACTTTTCTTTCTCCTGCTGGATCTACGCTCTTTCTTCTTCGAACTTTGCTTGAAGAGCTTCCTTCTCCTGTTGCACAATTCTATGTTTCTCTATAACTTCCTCCTGTGCTCGTTTCAGGGCTGTTGTGACCTATTCTTTCTCAACCTGTGCTTGATGAAGGCAGGCTTCAGTCATATCAACCAGTCTGCAGATTTGAGCAGGCTCATCTCCCAACTCTGGTTCTTCCAAGGGCGGAGGCACAATGGACATTGTGCGGATCGAATAAAGGGCTTGTTGTACGCTTCTTAGTTTTGCTACAATTCTATTGTACATGGCTTCTTGTTTTTCTTCGTTCCTTTTCACAATATCTTCTGAGGCATCTTCTACAACAGAAATAATGAAATCGAAGTCATCAATCATGAGTACACTCTACATATGTGGCTTGTTGGCATTGGCCTTCTTCCGCGATGAAGGTTTCATGGGGGAAACCTTCCTTTTCTTAGAGGGATCAGTGTCTTCAGGATGGTTTTGTGGCGGTGTTACTTCGCCTTGCTTATCTTCCTCTTGTTCTTTTTCCTCTTTGTTCACTTCATCATTACCTCCTCCGCTAGGTGACTTGAATGCGGTCTCTTTTGTCATGTTGTGTATTTCCTGTACATATTGCTTCTTTTTCTTCTTGTTGTTGCTTGGGGCATCATACTCTTCACGAGTAACTACCAGATTTCCAATGAGGTCTGAGTCAAACAGCTTTGCAGGTCAACAGGGATAAGGAATTATGTCGACGAGTCTTTAATGATTTCTTCCAAGTCCTCTGTAGTGAGCTTGTAGTAGTACTAAAGTTCTTCTTTGCTTTCATCGTTGCGTGCAATAATGTAAATAAAATTCTTATCTACGTGGAAATTCATAAGAGGCATGAACCTGTCCACGATGTTCGGTGTCATATGAGGAAAGGACTCAATAACTCTCCTAAGTTGTAGGTAGTAGGTATGAAATACTGCATTTGACTACCACTGCTTCCCCATATCACTCGAATACCAAAGCGTGGTGAACTTCGCAGCAAGCGGCTCAAATGGATCAATGTCAGGGAAGGTCGCACCTTACTGCATCTCCCAAGCAGTAAATGTGATGAGGATCAGGAGCCAGCTGAATTGAAACTCATAGCCCTGATCTTGGGCTTTGCGACAATCCAATTCGAGCTGATTAACTAGGTACTTCACCCAGTTCATCTGTAGGCCTTCCACGCATTTCCCAGCGAGGTCAACGACCAACCCTGTAACCTACGTGGGTATGTTCTTCCTCACAATATTTCCTGCAATTAATTGACATGTTAGGCGCACTGTGCCATTCTGGATGGAGGCTACCTTGTAGCCTCACGTCCCCTTCTCAACATCATCGTATGTTTCTTTAATCGTCTGTTCCAAGGCACGGTCTGCAGCTTTCCTTGGGTAGAAATCTTGTGGGTCGGGTCCCTACATGCTTAGTCCAGTGATCCTATGGATCAATGTTGGATCGACAGTGATACGTCTGTCCAACCACAGATACCCACCGTGGGATCATGACATCAGGAGCTTAACGCAGGAATTAACCTCCTGGTGCCTTCCAAAATGTGGAATCTTCATTACATTTAACAGGGTGGATTGCGCGAGGTTCATCATACACAACTGAGGGATGATCTTCGTCTTCTTTCCCTTCGTCTTGGTCGGATATTTGTAAGGTGCAAGCATGCCATAGCTCTTACGGTCTCCTAGGTTATAGTTGCTAATATTCAAGGTTGGAATTCTTTCTAGTTGTGGTCTGAATGCATGTATCCCCTTCGGGAGGTACGCAGTGATGACAGTGTAGTCGAAGTCGCTTGGGACACTGTCGTGACTTACTACACCGAACAAGGGTGGGATGTACTCAGGTAGGATGGTCGGGATTAGCTTCGCATTTTCTAAGTCATCTCTGTGCTTGGTTCTCTTTTCTATGACGACTCGGGAGGGCCCAGATCCACGTGCGGTCGACGAAGAGGCTTGCACTCTTCTCGTTGATGATGCTTGTACACCCATAGACATTACTCTTTTAGTCATAATATCGATGAGTACCTCCTTCACAGACTCTTCTACTATGCTAAGTTCTTCGGACATACATGCTCATGGTTGACTATCTCAGGTTGAAGAGAAACAACTCAATGTGACGGGATGGATATCGATAGCTTGATGATCACTGTGCGAAATCAACTAATCTGTGAACTCAAATAATCACGGGTGGAAAAAGTGTTATTGGTGCAAGGCTCGATGGAATAAGTAGACGGCTAGGCAACATATCTCTCCAACGGGCGAGAACCCTTCATTAACTCAGTTCTATCCGTTATGGTGTGGTCCCAAAGGTTTGATGGCGAGCTCTCTAGCCATAACTGTTGTTCTAACCGTTCAAGTCTTTGGGCTAACGATTATAATGTTTCTAATGGTCATATTGCTTCTCTATGGCTAAGTGCCATGCTGTGTTGTACTAATATCCTGACGAAGTTCAATTTCTAGAGTCCTTCCTTCTGCGCAGTTCCCTCTGGAACTTTCTGGAACTTTTCTATCTTTACTTTCTTCTTACTTAGTTTTCTATCCTTCTTTCCAGTGAGCTTCATCTCGGTATTCCTCTTTCCATTCTGATTCTTATCTCCTCTTGGCATAGTAACTTCGCACTGCTGATGGTATTTACTAGGGTTCAAGGGAAATACTTTTTCTATGTCTTGTGTAGGTGCTCTTCTTTCCTGTACAGATAGGTGTCTCAAGTCCTCGTGTGTCCTTTCAACTTCGACATCCAAGTTTCTAGTTCTACATAACTTCAACCTGTTGTCCTGTTCCTCAATCAAATGTGCGATCCTCCTAGTCATGAAATCTTTTAATTCCTACTTCTTCTGCTCTAAGATTTCCTCTTCTTTTCTTTTGGCTTGATCTTTTTCGATCCAAGGCTTCCCTAGTAACATAGAAAATGGGGCGCTAAATATGAACACAAGCATCAAATCTGAACACAAAAATGAAGAGACATAAGCATCAAATATGAACACAAAAACTTGATAATGGAGTTTGTCCCTGGTGGACTACATCTTCAGGTTCTGCTCTCAAATGGGTAGGCTCCTTCATTAACTCAGCAAAATAATTTGGCAAAATACATAAGTATACCTCATCCTGAAATCAAGCCGCAAAAATAATGCTCATATTAGAAAATAGACAACACCACTGAATTTGTGGCGTCGAATTATCCAAAAATGACTATCTCCACGTCTCGATCCGACTCTGGCACTCCTAGGCCCAAGAATAAATTTGTCTCGATTTTTGTGCCCTCTCTGCAACCTTCATTAATGATTAGACTGCATTTCTTTTTGTGCCCAAGTGGTCCTATCGTACACGCCTCCCCTTTCTGGTTGGGTGGTTTCATCATTTAATATATTTTTTCGTCGTTGGTTACAATGTATGGCTCGTGTCTTGTTGGTTTGGGTAGATTTGTTAAGACGCATATGGGGGAGGAGGTCCCGGGGTCAAACCTACAGGCCTCCCCCTTTTGGGTTTGTATTGTTGCAATATATAAATTTAACATATGGTTTGTTCACTATATTTAGCGATGGCACTAACCCATATCCCAATTATTTAACTAGTGGCCAAGTTTGGCGTGGTCCGCCATATTTGGCGGACCTACCAAACTATATTTTTTTCCAATTTTGCTCACAGACTGTCATTGAGCATTTCCCGCCTGCCATGTGGCAGCCTATGATTTGGCCACGTGGTGGCCTCTCACTTGGACACATCATCCCCTAGCATGTCACCACGTCACGTCATTGTTTCGTGTCAGCGTATGAATTGTACGGACTACCACATGGCATGATCCGATTGGTCCACAAATCAGCCTGAAAATGCCAAAATTGGTGACACGTGGCAACCTATGGTGATACCATGTCACCATGATGATGTCATGTTGCCAGGTGTCACCTTCCTTCTCCTGCCACATGTATTGTACAGATGTTGACCTCATCCGTACAGATACCGACATCAGCAGTACGAATGTTGACTCATCCCCTGCTGACTGGGCTAGGTTGACCAAACTTTGACCGCAAATATCTTTTAATCTGTGACTCTATTTGACGAGCCATTTGCGCCATTAGAAATATTGCGACGCGCTCTTCGTGTTAATGTCATTTTCACTAATTTTTGGGAACTTTTAATATTTTCCCTTTCTCTATCTATTGAATCCATTATGAGCGTCCTGAGTTGCCTCTGCGAGTTCTTAGTTGTTCTTCGCCTTCTCTGGATCCCTTTTGGATCACGCCTTCCCACTAAGAGATTTTTGGACCACCAAAAGCTTTCATCAATCAACATGTAAGTGAGGGAAGAGTCCCCTCACTTTTTCCTTCTCTATGCACTTTGTCTTGCTCGGATATGTACCCTTTAAGCCTACTCGAAGATAATCAACATCACTCCTGCATGAATTCCTCGTCCTCCTATCCAGGATGATATATTCCTGTAACTTATCCAAGTACTCAGGTGAAAAATCATCAACTGAAGGTATTGGAACTTCCTCATCTTGATCCATGATCATGGGAGGCTCAAAAAGTTTCAAGTTCTCAATGTTCACAACTGAGTAAATTTGCATGTAAGGTGGAAGATCCAGATGAAAATCATTGGTACCACTTTTATCCAAGATAGTGAAGGGCCATAACGGATGGGCTTGAGTTTCTTGCCTTCACCCTTCAATCTCTCCTTGTTGATGCGAAGCCATACCTGGTCTCCAACCTAGAATTGATGATCAACCATGTGCTTGTCATGTCGAGATTTATCTTGTTCTTGAATTTTCTCCAACTGTTCCCTAACTGCCTGGTGTACCTGTTGGATCCTCTGGATGAACTTGCAGGCTCTATCCTCTATTCTTTATTCATTCACATCGACATCTCTCCCATACATCAAGTCCAAAGGAACCTTGGGTAGGTACCCAAAACATGTCTCAAAAGGTGAACTCTGAGTGGAAAAATGTAAATCTCGGTTGTAAGCATGTTGTACATAGGGTATTTGTTCATCCCATAACTTGGGATTCTTGTTGCAATAGCCTCGAAGAAAAAGTACCACTGTTCATCTTACCACCTCTGTCTGTACGTTGATCTATGGATGGAAAGCAGTGATCCTCTTCAATTTGGTGTCCATCATCCTCCACAAACTAGTCCAAAAGTCCCCAAGGAATCAAGTATCTCGATCCGAGACAATGGATGTGGGTAACCCAAAGTGAACCCAAACATATTGAAAGAAGAGATTACCAGTCTACTCAGGAGTGATCTGCTTTTACATGGCATCAAGATACACATCTTGTTGAACCTATCCACTACAACATACAAATAGTCATGACCCCCTTTGGTCATTGGTAAACCCCCTACAAAATCCATGGAGACACTTTCCCATGGATGGGATGGAACATGAATTGGTGAGTATAGCCCCAATTTTCTATTAGTGGGCTTACAAGTAGAACAAATCACACACCCATTTACATAGTTAGTTACAATTTCTTTCATTTAAGGCCAGTAACAAAACCTCTGCAAATGAGCCATATTTTTTCCTACCCCAAAATTCCCAAACACAAGAGAAGTGTGAGCTTCTCGTATTACATGGACTCATTCACTTGTAGGAATACATATCTTTCCAAGATGGTAGAGTAGTTTTACCTACAGAGAATAGTTCTCTACCTGTGCACCATGGGTTAGCTTCTCATATACTTCCTTAAAATATTCATCGATGGCATATTGTTCTACATAGCTATCATGAGATAAATAAGTATTGTTCAAAATAACAGAAGCAACAATAGGAGGTCTAGAAAGCATATCGACTACCTTGTTACTTGTACCCTTTTTGTACTTGATTACCAAATGAAATTGTTGTAGAAAACCCATCCATCTGTAGTATCGATATTGTTGCAATTTGGTCTGTTCTTGGAGATACTGTAAGGGTTGGTGATTTGTATGTATGATTGTTTCCTTCCCTAACAAGTAGTGCTTCCATTTCTTTACGCTCTGGACTAATGCATGCAACTCTTTATCATATGTAGGATAGTTAACAACAACTTGGTTAAAAGTTCCAAACTGGTAATAGATAGGCTTACGATATTGCATCAATATTTCACCCATGGCGTATCTACTGGCATCTATCTCGATCTCAAAAGGGTGTCGAAGGTTCGGCAGTGCTAATATTGGTGCGGTATTGATCTTCTCCTTCAAAGTGTTGAAAGATTTTTTGTTGCTTTCCTTCCCACTGAAAAGTGTTCTTCACATTGGTTAAGGCATGAAAAGGAGATGTTATAAAGGAGAAGTTGTAAATGAACCTCCTCCAATACTGGACTGCACCTAAGAATCTTCGGACTTTGGTTACACTTTTTGTCTCAGGCCAATTTACAATTACATCAATTTTGGAAGGATCAATTTTTAATTATCCTCCTCCTACAATATGACCTAAGTACACAGGTGCAGTCTTGCCAAATTCACATTTAGAAAATTTTACATACAGCTTTTCCCTTTTCAAATATCCAATACTTGCTTTACATGCCTCACATGTTCATCCCAAGTCCCGCTAAAAATAAGAATGTTGTCTAAATATATAATCACAAAATTATCTAGGAAATTCCTGAATACATCATTCATTACATGCATGAAAGTTTCCAGAGCATTACAAAGCCCAAACGACATAACTAACGACTCAAAAAATCCCTTATTGGTTTTAAATACAATTTTCCATGCATCCTGTTGTGCGACCCTGATTTGATGATATCCACTATGCAAATCCAACTTAGTGAAATAAAAATAATTCTTCAATTGATCAATTAAATCATCTATACGAGGAAGAGGGTATCGATTTTTCACCGTGATTTTATTTAAGGCCCGATAATCGACACACATTCACCATGTGCCATCTTTCTTTGGCACCATCACGATTGAAGAACCACAAGGAGAGGAACTGGGCTTGATGACCCCTTGATCCAATAATCCCTGTACCTGCTTGTTGATCTCTGTCATCTCCACAACTCACATCTTGTACATGGTCACATTAGGAAGAGGAGAATCCTGTTGAAGATGTATCTCATGTTGGATTTCCCTCTTAGGAGGTAAGCCATCTGGTTCCTGAAAAATATCATCATACTTAGAAACAATATCAATTAATTCCTTTTTATGAGATGGATCACATCCTCGGAAAGCGTCGGGTGTCCCGACATCTTTCTCTCTTACGACAATGAGTACATATCTCTTATTAGTGTTTATGAGTATTTTCATTTGCCCTGCACTAACAAGTGTTGTATTTACCCTCATGTTGTGAGATCTAACAATATATTCCACTCCCCCTTTGGTAAGGTGTTATTTGTTCTCATGACGAAATAATACTTCTTTTCTATCATAAAGATAAGTATGTCCCAACACTATGCCACATATATCAAGTGGTACAACATCCAAATCCACTTCATCAATCAACTTTGAAGCAATAGCGAATCTGACCCTACATTGTTTGGTGACATTAAGTTTTTCTTTATCACATACCCAACCAAGAGGATAAGGCTTTAGATGTGGTTTTGTTTCAAGACCCATCTTCTTAACAAGTGCTTATGATATTAAGTTTACTTGAGAACCTAGATCAAATAATGTATCTATCTTAGTGTGTTTAGATACAACTCTTATGTGAAATAATTCATTCCTCTTTGGTTCATCATCATGAGATTCATTATTGGAAGTTAAACTAGCATGAAGGGAATCTTTACCTTGTACTCCAACCGTTGTGATCTTTCCTTCATTTCCTGAATCAGAACTAAGATCATGTTGCACTGTAGCAATGGTTTTTGTCTTCCCCTTTCCACCAAACTGTTTCGGTTTATTTTCTGGATGCAGTTTCCAACAATGTTCTTCATATGACCGATTTTCTTGCAATGAGTGCAAGATGGCTTTCCTCCTTCTCCCGTCATTGTGGCGGTCTTCTTGTCCTTCATTTTAAACTTCTTAAAAGTTTTATGTGGGAGATTGGAAGGTTTCTTTGTGGGATGTTCTTGAACATGCTTCCCCATGTTCTCATGGTGAGTGGCTTTCACACAAACTTCGTCAAGACTAGTGGGATTAAACAAGAGCAAAGTGTGACGAATATAACTGTGAAGTGCACAAATATACTTCATTAAATTTTCATAAGAATCCAAAGGAATGTTCAATGCAAGAGATTTATTCATAAATTCTTTTGTGAAACTTTGTACAGTTTGACCTTTACTTTGCCCTAAGGTTTTTCATTCCATCATTGCTTTATGTAAATACCCTAATGGATAAAATTTCTTCCTTATCGCTGATTTAAATTCCGACCATGAGGAAAGAATATTACCACACTTACTTCTTTCCTGAATCTTTCTCTCCCACCATACGAGAGCAATGTCTTCCAATCGAAGAGAAGCTAGTTTCACTTTAACTTCTTCTTCATCAATATGTTGAACACGAAAATACACTTCAACCTGTCAAATCCAATTATCTAGCTTTTCAGGATTAGCATCTCCATTAAACATAGGTAAATAAAATTTTACATCAAGCTTTAATAACGATTTCTTAAAATAGGCTTTATCGCTAGAATGATGAAAATGATGAGAATGCTTAGAGGAAGAAGAACTAGAAATCGAAGGTGAAGACGAAGGGTCAGGAGGATCTTCTCTAGCCCCTTAGTTTACCGAAGCATCATCATTTGCATGTGCTTCCTTTTTCTTTCCTTTATTTTTCATCCTCTTCTCGTAATCTCCATACATTCGTTCGACCATTTCTGACATGCGATAAAAGACCATGTGAAAGTTTTTCTCCTGTTCATCACGCTTGTCCTCTTCTGCCATTTTCTTCCTTCGGGATGCACGACCAACTTCAGGATTGAAAGTCTGAATATTTGATTCACCCTGCTTATGCTTGGTGCTAGTAATCATTCACACTCAACAATTCAAGTCAAAGACGAATGCTCTGATACCAACATGATCCGGGATCTTTTCATCGAGTGACTTATAAATAATTGCATTAAATGAGCATAAATTAAAGTGCACCATTAAAGAAGGAAAAGCTCAAAAATGAAGAGACATAAGCATCAAATATGAACACAAATACTTGATAACGGAGTTCGTCCCTGGTGGACTACATCTTTGGGTCCTACTCTCAAATGGGTAGGCTCTTTCATTAACTTAGCAAAATAATTTGGTAAAATACATAAGTATACCTCATTCTGAAATCAAGCTGCAAAAATAATGCTCAGATAAGAGAACAGGCAACACCACTGAATTCGTGGTGTCTAATTACCCAAAAATAATTGTCTCCACATCTCAATCCGACTCTGGCACTCCCAGGCCCAAGAAGAAATTTGTCTCAGCTTCCATGCCCTCTCTGCAACCTGCATTAATTACTGGACTACATCATTTTCCATGCCCAAGCGATCGTACCGTACATGCCTCTCGTCTTTGGATGGGTACATTCAACATTTCATATATTTTTTTGGAATTGGTTACAATGTATGGCCCGTGACCTATTGGTTTGGGCGAACTTGTTAAGGCACATATGGGGGAGGAGGTCCTGGGGTCAAACCCGCAAGCCTCCCCCTTTTGGGTTTGTATTGTTGCAATATATAAATTTAACATATGGTTTGTTCGTTATAGTTAGCGATGGCGCTAACCCGTATCCCAACGATTTAACCAGTGTCCAAGTTTGGCATGGTCCGTCACATTTAGCGGACCCGCCAAATTATATTTTTTTCCAATTCTCCTCATGGACTATCATTGAGCATTTACCTCCTGCCACATGGCAGCCTCTGATTGGGCCACCTGGTGGCCTCTCACTGGGCCATGTCATCCCCTATCAATTCACCACTCCACGTCGTTGTGCCACATCAATGTACGGACTGTATGAACTTCACGTGGCACGATCCGATTGGTCCACGGATTGGCCTGAAAATGCCAAAACTAGGTGACACATGGCAGCCTCTAGTGTTGCCACGTCACCATGATGATGTCATGTAGAGGTCAGCATGCCACGTGTCATCTTCCTTTTCCTTCCACATGTACTGTACAGATGTTGACATCATTCGTATGAATTCTAACGTCAGCAGTACAGATGCAGACGCATCCCCTATTGACTGGGCTAGGTTGACCAAACTTTGACTGTGAATATCTTTCAATCCATAACTTTGTTTGACGAGTCGTTTGCGCCATTAGAAATATTGCAACTCCCTCTTCGTGATCATGTCATTTTCACTGAGTTTTGGGAACTATGAATTTTTTCCCTTTCTATGTCTACTAAAGCCATTATAAGTGTCATGATTTGCCTCTGCGAGTTCTGAGTTATTCTTAGCATTCTCTTGATCCTTTTTGGATCACTACATATACTTGTACAAGTAGGGATTTTTCTCCTCTGAACCTGAAATGTCATGGGGAGTGTATGGAAGAATATTAAGAGAGTTGAGTAGAAAGGAATATGAAGGAGAAAGTTAAGAAGACTGATTCACAAATATTTTGAAAGGCCCAAAACTTGCTTCTAGAAAAAATACCTCTATAGAAAACTCTCTAAAAACCTAATGCCAACCCTTTGAATCTGCCTCCTTTTCTCTTTTGTAATCTCTTCTTCATCTTTTTGAAACTATTTTTTAGTTAGGGTTTTTATGTGTCCCTTTTGGTGCAATGAATCAATCCCTTTGGTATATATGATCTTTGATATTCGCACCATCATCTGGGACCCACCTTAGAAGTTTATAAATTTCTTTAAATAAATGATTTTCCAAAAATAACTTGTTTCTAAACCAAAAAATAGTCTTGGTTCTAATCTATTTTTTAGGGCCTTGTCAGTCAATTCAATTTTATGAATTATGTTAGATTAAATCATCAATCCAGGATCATAAAATTATGAAGTGTAATGCAAAATATATGCAAGGTTTTAGTTTCCAACTAATCTATCTAAATGATTTCAGATACAGAAAGAAAACTACTTATTGTCCAGTTAGTTGTAGAAAATAGGGGAGCTACAAAAAATAGTATATGCAAAAAAATATGTAAAAACAACTTAAATTAAACACGTGAAATATTCAAATTTCGAAATTATCAATTTACTGGATTGTTAATCTGAGTATTTGAACTACTGGATTCAAAAGAACAATCATTAATTCAATCAACAATCTCAATATTAGTCTCTCTGTGTGCAAAACAAATAGAAACAATTGAATTGCAAGAAATTGAAAGAACGGGAAATAGAAATCACACGACTAAAATGGAAATCACACAAATGGATTTAAACACACCAACAAAAACATAATTGAGTAATGTATTCCTCCTCAGGGGGGCCTCCTGGCTTGGGTACACTAATTGGAGAAGTCATATAAAGCTTGAACTTTTGCACACTCAAAATTAACGATTCATATGATGGAATGACAATCATAACTTTTGTATTACTAGAAAATACGATCACAACAATTTGATATTACAAAGTAATGATATCTTTTTTAATTATGATGACTCATACTTCTACAATGAAACATAGCTCAGATCCAAACTGCATAAATCGAAAAAGTTGGCCACAACAAAATTTTAGGAGAAAATGTGGTTTAAAGAATCAACCAAATGCTCCATATCCTTCATATTTTGAGGAAACAGTCTGCATGGAAACAAAACAGTATCATTCTGAAAAAACTCGGTGTCGGATTTCCAAGATTCATCTTCATCTGCACGCAATTGAGCCTGCAAAATTGTTTCTCTATTCTGGCACAAATTTCATGAACAACTGGTAACATAGATCTAAAATTGAATCTAAATCTTTCATGGATGTATAGATTGAATTTTATCATCGACGTATTATATAAATTCATACATGGATTATATTCGTGTGATCTCATGTTATCTTTTGCAGATTTGATGAAGATTCAACTCGCCACTTGTGCATACATTGACTGCAAGTTTGACTTCGTTGCAACACCGATATGGAGGGTGTTGGGTTGAAATCGACATGTGGAGCTGGAGGATACCATTTTCTATCTCCTCCAATTCACATTTTTATTATATCTTTCCTGCACTTATATAAACTTGCAACCCATCTACAGAATTAGAGACTGACTACAGAACGGTTATGTTTATGAGAATATAGCATTTAGAACGTTTTTACAAAAGAATACATGAAAATATAAAAAGAATGGACCTTTTACCTGATTTTTATCCTTTGTAGCTCAAAACATGATTTCACATCAAAATTATAGCAAATGAGTATGAGATAGTGAATATGGCAGACTTTTAACAGTATCATAAATAATGTAAGTGACAAAAATAGTTTGTTCTCTAGGTTTAACATTCCCCCATACTGAAGATTTTGCATGTCCTCATACAAGGACAAAATTGCAAAATTTTGGAGCCTCCCTTATTTCAAAATTTTGAAACTTGGATCATACTACCCTCTTCTTCTTTGAAATTGATGCTTATGATGAAATAACAATAAAATAATTAATCATCTCCAGTAATCATTACGATCAATGAGATTGATCATGTTGATTTCTACGTACCAATTTCCAATGATGATAACATGAGTTATGCAATCATGTAGGGAGATGGTGAATCAATACAAAATCATGAATTCTTATGCATTTCAAATCTATGATTATGGATTGCAATTTTTTAGCTTAGGATTATGTCAAGTATTAATTCCATGCTTTCTATATTTCATAATTCATAATGCAAAAACAATCTAATGCTCATTTGACCTTTGATTTACATGTAGACCTGAATTGGTCACCTTTAATGTTGGAGCTGGAGTTATGAATCATATTGAATTTGAGTGTTTATATCAATGTTGATTTTGTTGCAATAAAATAATGCTCTAGTACTGAGGTTGATTTTTTGTGAAGATTGAATCCTAAGGAAGAAAAAGTCTTGAAGCCGATGTTGATGAGGAAACCAATGTTGTTGTTGAAGAAGAAGATGTTGATGTTGAAGAAATTAATGCTACTTGCAAATAAAATATCCATATTTGAATTTCATGCTTGGTAATTTGTGAAAATTTGGAAAATGCTAAAAATCTTCGTTGATAGGTGGATAACCATATGTTCATAATTTGAAATCGTTTCTAATTCACGATCTCATCTTGGGATGCGTGCAACCATTCAAAAATTCAAATCAGCTACATAAAGATAGTTGTAACTGTTAATAAAAATTTTGGTAAATTTTATTAAATCAATTTTAGAACATACTCGTATATTCTTTATCGTGCATTTTTTTGGAAAACGTCGCGTGCAATACTCAATTTTTCATATTTTCCTCAAAACCTGTATCTCAAAATTTATTTATTCAACTTCTTCTGCTTCCAAATGTCATACACAAATCGTCCTTGGGAATAGTTTGTTGGTTGTAGCAACCTTTCTATAGCTACATAAAGTCTAAAAACAAAACTGCAGAATTGTTCTAAAAATATATTCATAAGGAAACTAAACTATGATCTTGTGCAACTGTCCTCTGTAAAAAAAAATTGAAAACAACCATGATACTGAGGAAAAAATAAAATATTGAAATGTTTGAAATTCTATGATTCCATTTTACCTCTATGTTGTCATGATGATTAGAGTAATATGTGTATCAAGTGCTTTGATTCTTGGGCCAAAACAAATATGTTGAAGATTGTCCGAAGGAGATATGAATAGATGTTAGGGACCTAACCCCTCATGTAGGTAGAAAAATATATTTGGATGTAATAAAGGTCAATATTAATAAGGCCTTCCAATAAGGTAGAATAAGTCGAATGTAAGAAGACCTAATAGAAGCTTCCGCTTCTAGAAGGATGTTCCTCTAGATGGTTCTTTTGATAGATATATTTAGTATAAATAGGATTCGAGTGTATGAGAACCCTAGCTTGGATATTATTGTAATAGAGCTCTGCTCGAATGGAGGTTTCCCCCTCAAAGAGGCCCTTGAACATTGCTCTCAGAATCAAAGTGTTCTTTCTGGTGTTAGTTTGATATCTTTTCAGTGTTATTGTGGTGTTGTTCTGGTTATATTATTGTTTATCTGCCATTTCTAGCATTTTATTTATGTTATGCATACTTTTATATCTGGAATATCACAAGTGGTATCAGAGCACTTTCCTCGTTAGAAATTGTGGGTTAAATTTGTTTCAGGGTAGAGATGTATTACGGTGTCTTTAAGCCACAGAGATCTGTCATTATGCGCATAAAACCACGGTTGAGAGATTCATACACGCGGGAAATACAAGTGGTACTTAAGCGCACATTTGTTGGCCACCCTTGTAACCCATGTTGGTACCCCTTCGAGTGGTAGCGCATCAGACAACACCTATGTATGGATCAACCTAGATTTCTTGAAGCCCTCTTTAGATAAACTGATCGATCGTCTGACTTCTATAGTTCCACTGAAAACAACACTCAGGAAGATACTCTCTAGTACCTAGGTAGTCGGGTAGTACAGCTAAGGGCACAGTATAGCCTCCTTAGTTAGTGCCCTGAGATATTGGGTCGAGTACTACTGTTGGACCCCGCACGTATATCAAAGAGCTATTGCACAGGGAAAACCCTTGTCTGTAGAACCCTTCAATACCTAACCCTTGGGGACGGAAACAAAAATTAAAACAGACAAGATCTATTTCCGCACAACTGTGTTTGAGTTGCCAAATCACTACACAATTCTTCCTGGTTAAGCATTCGGGCATTTCATCACTGCAATATTCTTCAAACCGAAGTATAACTCCGCAGGTGTAAAAAAGAAAAAGAAAAAACAAGTCTAGAAATTTTTGCACCATTATTTGAGGCCTATTCCATTAAATTTATCTCTTCCCCCTTATCACATTCATACCTATCATTTTTCAGAAAATGTTTGGACGCCACCTGCCCCGTTTTGGTTCCCTCGTCATCATGGCCCATACCCGTAGCCAAGACTTGGAAGCTCGCTTCAATACCTTGCAATCTAATTTCACAGAGACCCAACAAGAAGTGAAACAACTTAGTGCCAATGTTGTCGCCCTCAATACAAACATGCAGTCCTCCATCATCGCCTCAATAGAGGAACTCAAACAAGACATGACTACCCAGCTTGAATCTGTCATTTTGATGATCTATACCAAGTTGTATATCCCTGCAGATTCCCCTTTATCTGACCCACCTTCGCATACCGAAGCTGAAACTTCCTCTCAATCCCGTAATTTTCAGCCCCATCACTTTTAGCGTAACCTACGCCTTCTGCGGGTGGATGTGACCAAATTTGATGGCTCGGATCCCACTAGTTGGGTAACCCAAATGGAACATTATTTCTCTTTATATGGCATTACAGATGACTTGTCCAAACTCCGTTATGGTGTTCTCCATCTAGATCAAGAACGTTGGCAATGGTGGCAATGGAGAAAAACTTCTCGTCAAGGCTTTGTTGCTTGGACACATTTTGTGGCAGAGATTTATGAACGCTTTGACACTGACACCAACCATTTAGGCCATTTGACAAATTTGAAACAATCTGGAACAATGGAAGACTTTATAGCTTCTTTTGAGTGACTCGCTTTTCGAATAGACGGCATATCTGATGCTTTTTTCAGGGAATGTTTTATCAGTAGACTCAAGGATGAGATTCGTGCCCATGTCTTCATGGCTCGGCCTCAGAGTTGGGTGGAGGCTACTAAAAGAGTTAAGGAATCACAATAGGTTGTATCTTCTCAAAACCGGAAACCCTCCTTTATTCCTCACACTAAACCAGTAAATCCCACTACCCTCTCTGCTCCACTCAAGATCCAAAAATTGACCAGGGCTAAAAAGGATGAACACCAACTCAAAGGCCTTTGTTATAATTGTGATGACAAATATTTTCTGGGCCACAAGTGTAAGGAACAAAATATTTTTATGGCCATCTTGGAGGATATTTCAGAAGAGGATGTTCAAACTCCTCTTGTGTCTAAGTCACCTGAAACCAGTGACATAACCCCTCCCTCAGACCCTCCCGAAATAGAACCGGTCATTTCCCTCAATGCTCTCACTGGCTTCTCTGCTCCCCAAACCCTCAAGCTAATTGGTTACAACAAGCATCAGAAGGCCATCATTCTTGTTGATAGTGGAAGCACCCATAATTTTATTCATCACCGCATTGCCCAAGAAACTCATTGTTATATAAATGCAATCAATAATTTCCAAATCATGATTGCCAATGGAGGCTCCATGAAATGTGGAGGGCGTTGTGAAGATGTACGTCTCCAAATTGGTGACTACCACCTGAAATATCATATGTTTGCTATCGACATGGGCGGTTGTGACATTGTGTTGGGTGCAAACTGGCTAAGGACTTTGGGTCCCATTCTCATGGATTTTAAGGACTTAACCATTCAATTCGACCAGGAGGGTCGAAAATATAAGTTCCAAGGCATAACCATCGGTTCACCTGAGATCATTAGTTCCCATCGCATGGAAAAGCTGCTCAAAAAAGGTTATTCTGGCGTTATTGCCCAACTCCATGCCATACAAGCAATTGAGACAACCTTTGTGCCGCAAGACCTCCAATCCATCCTCTCTAAACATCAAGTGGTATTTTGCACTCCCTAGGGACTCCCTCCTTCCTGCGGTGTTCATGATCATTCCATCCCCCTTGCACCAAGAAGCCTTCCTCCCAATATCCGTCCCTATCGTCACCCCTTTTCCCAAAAAAATGAAATTGAGAAAATGGTGCAAGAACTTCTTAACGCAAGCATTATCCGCCCTAGTACGAGCCCCTACTCTTCTCCTGTGGTCATGGTCCTAAAGAAAGAAGGTTCTTGGCACATGTGTCTTGACTTCCGTGCCCTCAACAAACTCACCATTAAAGACAAATTTCCCATTCTTATCATTGATGACCTCTTGGATGAATTGAGTGGTGCCCAGTTCTTTACTAAACTGGATCTTCGTTCTGGCTACCACTAGATCCATATGAAAGAGGTAGACATTCCTAAGACTACCTTTAAAACTCATGAGGGCCACTATGAGTTTTTGGTCATGCCCTTTGGCTTGTGTAATGCCCCATCCACCTTCCAAAGCCTCATGAATCATGTATTCCGCCCTTTTCTCCATCATTTTGTCTTAGTTTTCTTTGATGATATCTGCATCTATAGAAAAACCTGGATAGACCATCTTTCTCATGTGGATCGAGTTCTCCATCTACTCTCTCAGCACCAACTTTTCCTGAAACAATCTAAATGTTCTTTTGGTGCCTCAGAAGTCGAGTACTTGGGTCATCTTGTTGGAAAGGACGATGTCAGGGTGGACCCTAAAAAGATTGAAGCTATGCAAGATTGGCTTCACCCAAAGACTCTCAAAATCTTGTGTGGATTTCTGGGCTTAACAGGTTATTATCACAAGTTTGTTAAGAATTAGGAAAGATTGCGGCACCTCTCACGACACTCCTCAAAAATAATTTTTTCACTTGGACTCCAGCAGCTTCTCAGGATTTTCAAACCTTCAAGATGGCCATGTGCACCACTCCAGTCCTGGCCCTTCCCGATTTCACAAATACCTTTGTCCTGGAATGTTATGCTCCAAGGAAAGGAATTGGAGTTGTCCTTATGCAAGAGGGTAGGCCTTTGGCCTTTACCAGCAAACAACTGTCTGAACGAAATTTGGGCAAATCAATCTATGAAAAGGAAATGTTGGCTATTATGCACGCCCTCGATCTGTGGCACCCTTGTCTATTGTGGAAACGCTTCCAAATTAAGACATATCATCAAAGCCTCAAGTATTTTCTGGAGCAACGCATATCCTCCCTAGAGCAACAAAAATGGGTGACTAAGCTCTTTGGATATGATTATGAGATCATTTAAAAGAAAGGCAAAGACAATGTGGTTGCAGATGAACTTTCCCAAAAATATGAAGATGAAGGATCCTTTTTTTCTCTCTCCTTCATTGTACTAGACTGGCTCCAAGCCGTTTGCCAGGAATGGCTACACGATCCCAAAAGTTCACATTTGATACAACTATTGCAGTCCAATTCTCCAGTTTCCCTAGGGTAATATTGGCTCCATTATGAGCTTCGATATAAAGGTCGTTTGTATTTAAGTAAACAGTCAAAACGTAAATCTACGGTACTTTCTAAGCTTCATGCTACACCCACAGCTGGGCACTCCAGGTTCACCAAAACCTATGACAGGGTCAAATGCTCTTTTTTCTCGAATGGAATGAAACAAGACGTTTGTAATTTTGTAGCTGAATGTGATGTGTGTCAACGCAACAAGGGTGAAATAGTTAAATCTTCTGGCACACTACAACCGCTTCTGATTCCACCTGCTATTTGGAGGTATATCTCTATGGATTTTACTATAGGCTTACCTAAATTGGGAAATAAATCATTCATCATGGTGGTAATTGATCATTTTTCCAAGTATGCTCATTTCTATGCTCTTCAACACCCGTTTACAACATCCATTGTGGCTCAACTTTTCATGGATCGGGTCTTCAAGCTTCATGGCATGCCACATTCTATTATTTATGATCGCGACCCAACTTTCACTAGCAATTTTTGGCAAGAACTTTTCAAACTACAAGGCACCCAATTGCATCTCAACACAACTTATCATCCCCAAACTGATGGTCAAACTAAAGTTGTCAACAAGTGTTTGGAAACATATTTGACGTGTTTTGCATCAGAAAAGCAAAATAAGTGGGCCCAATAGTTACCCCTAGATGAATGGTGGTACAACATGTCATACCATATAGCTACCTACATGATTCCTTTTGAAGCGGTATATGGACAAAAGCCACCTTCAGTTCTCTCATATTTACCAGGTGTCTCGAAAGTCCAGGAAGTTGACCAAATTCTTACAGTTTGAGAGGATATTCTTTGTTTCCTCAAAGAAAATTTGGTCATGGCCCATAATCGCATGAAGCAACAAGCAGATCAAGGTCGCTTTGAACGTCAATTTGTAGAAGGGGATCAGGTGTTTCTTCGACTGCAACCTTACAAGCAAAATTACCTCAAGGTCGACCACTGTCAGAAGTTGGTGCCCAAATTTTATGGTCCCTATACCATTCTCAAGCATGTGGGACAAGTGGCCTATCAGTTATCTTTGTCCAATCATTCAAAGATACATCCTATTTTTCATGTTTCATGCTTAAAGAAGGTGATTGGAACTAAGTGCCAAATTCAAACCAACCTTCCTAAATTGGACGAAGAAGGATCCATTTGGCTACAACCAGAAGCAGTTTTGGACCAGCGTGAGCATCGCCTATGTCAGCAAACCATCAAGGAAGTGTTAATCCAGTGGAAAGATACAACTCCAGCAGATGCCACTTGGGAACTAGCTACCATTCTACCACAGTTTCCACATCTTAAGCCTTGAGGACAAGGTCGTTTTTAAGGGGGAGGACATGTTAGGGACCTAACCCCTCATGTAGGTAGAACAATATATTTGGATGTAATAAAGGTCAATATTAATAAGGCCTTTCAATAAGGTAGAATAAGCCGAATGTAAGAAGACCTAATAGAAGCTTATTCTTCTAGAAGGATCTTCCTCTATATGGTTCTTTTGATAGACATATTTAGTATAAATAGGAGTCGAGGGTATGAGAACCCTAGCTTGGATATTATTGTAATAGAGCTCTTCTCGATTGGAGGTTTCCCCATCGAAGAGGCCCGTGAACATTGCTCTCAGAATCAAAGTGTTCTTTCTGGTGTTATTTTGATATATTTTCGATGTTATTGTGGTGTTGTTCTGGTTATATTGTTGTTTATCTACCATTTCTAGCATTTTATTTATGTTATGCATACTTTTATATCTGGAATATTACAATAGAGTGAAATCCACTTGCATCTAGAACCATAGAAGAACATTGATAACTCAATGTTGTCTCTCCCCCACACTGAGGATGATGCATGTACTCATGCATCCTTCTACTGTTGTTACAAACTCTAAATGTTGCATATAATCATGTTTGATATTTGTATCCAACTCACAAACTTTAGTCAAAGAAACCAATTCTTCAAATAGACAAATTGTTCCAACCAACAAAACTTGGATTTTTACTTGTCTTAGACACAAATGGTTGTACTTTTTTGGCTTGCTAACTGAGGAGAGAGGTTCGATATGATGTCCAGATCATGATTCTAAGGTGGATCACTAAATATTCATCATTAAAATTCTCCTTAGATTTTAATGAACATTTGTAAGGATACTACATGGCTGGCGAGATGGATGAAAACACTAATGTTGTTGTTGATGCTCAAAGGTATGGAGTTTATTTTGAATCTGAAACTATGCTCTATTGATGACACTTCTTGGACTATAATTTGAAAAGATATAAATAAAAAATAAAACCAAGATGCAGAACTTATTGAGGAATTTACCCACCAGTTTCCTAGTTTTCAAGAAAAACTCATGTCCAGTTGCGCCAGTAAACTAGTTTTCATAACTAGACTTGTTTTTGTCCTTACTATTTTGTTTATTTATTTATTCCTCTACCCTATCCTACTTTGCTTAAAGGAATAAAATATCTTTAAAGTATAGGAATACTTCCAATGGAGCCATTTGCGTAACAGGATCTCAAGTGGACTCATATCCAAATTCGAAAAAATGTATCTTTATAGATGTCATGATATGAGACACCAGCTGGTATGATTGATATGGTGCCAAGAAATGTTGAATAATGGAGTGATGCGGTAGACTAAGAAATGATTGAAACCAAAATTTAATGTAGTCTAGGTCTTCTTGGCCCTCTTCTTTGGTTGCCATGTCATAAAGTTCTTAAGCAATCTGCTCACCAAACTTTTGATTATAGAAGGTATCTAGATCTAGTGACAAAGATACAAGGAATTATTCTATCTTTGGGTCCAGTGATTTCCCTTCATCAAATGTTATCCATGAGTCTTCTATATGTTTACAAGGATGATTGAGAAAGTCTTCTAGGAGTTCCTCTTATCGATCTGGCTCATGAATATATTTCTCTCAAAAATAGGTGTTATCCATGAGTCTTCCATATGATTGCAAATATCATTGAGAAAGACTTCTAAGTCTTCCTCTTGTGGATTTGGATCATGGATATTTTTCTCTTCAACAAATTCATTCTTAGTGACAATTTTGATCTTTGGA
>ML797064.1:107210-121782 GCA_009831015.1 Picea engelmannii
TTCCTTACCAGTCCATACCTCTTGTGGAGTCTTGTCATCCAACGCTGATGAGGGTGATCTGTTGAGTAGGTAACATGCAATACCCACTGCCTCTGCCCAGAATTCTTGCCCTAACCCGACACCACTGATCATGCACCTTGCTTTTTCCATCAACATCATGTTCATCCTTTCTACAACTCCATTCTACTGAGGTGTATATGGAGTAATCTTATGCCTTGCTATACCACACTTCTTATAGAATTCTTCAAATTCATTCCCGCAAAAATCTCCACCACTATCTGTCCTCAACATCTTAATTCTTTTCTTTGTTCGGTTCTCAACCAGAGCCTCAAACTCTTTAAACTTGTCGAAGACTTCAGATTTCTTCTTGAGGAAATATATCCAAGTATTCCTCGAGAATTCATCTATAAATGAGACATAGTACACAGATTTTCCCAATGATGGGACCAACACAGGTCCAAACACATCACTGTGAACTAGCTGTAAAATTCCTTCTGCCCTCTTTGCACCAGAGGGGAGTCTTACCCGATTCTGCTTCCCATATAGACAATGTTCACAGAAATCAAAATCCAGAGTGCAGTTAGACATACTTCAGCCATACCTTTACTGTGTAGTAGTCAAAGACCCTTCTCTCCAATATGCCCCAGTCTTTCATGCCACAACATAACCTTTTCTCCGGAGACTATAGGAGTTTTTTCTTCTTCAACTCCAATATCAGGAACAATGGAACTATTACACCCATCACTAATAGTGATTCCTTGCAGCTTATACAGAGTTCCAAACCAAACTCTCTTCAACAACACCATGCTCCTAGAACCATCTTGTAGGTTTTCTTTTCAAATATTGTTTTTACCCGTGCATCGTCCATTTTGCTTACAGAAATCAAATTTCTAGCCAAACCTGGGATGCGCAAAACACCAGGCAATGTTCTAATCCTTCCATCTATGAGCCTCAACTTGACTTTTCCTCGTCCTATGATTCTAGTTGTCAAATCATCACCTAAGAAAACATTACCTCCATCATACCTTTCATATTCGCTGAACCACTCCCTGTGGGGATTCATATGAAAAGATGCACCAGAGTCAACCAACCATGCCCCCTCCTTCTTCCTTGGAGGTCTTTTCTTCTGTAGAAGGAGATTCTTTAGATCCCTTCTTTTTCTCAACTTTGGATCTACACTGCTTCTTGGAGTGTCGTTCTTTTCACATCTCCAACATACCTTTACAAACTTTCTGGGGAATTTAGATATACCCTTAGACATAGATCTCCCACTTGAGAACTTAGATATATTTCTTTCCTGGGAACCTCCTCTTGCAAATAATGTGTTTGTGCTCTGTCCTTCCATATTCTTCCATCTCATCTCCTCCAACAACAAGGATGAGACCACTTCATAAAACTTTGAGGCATTTGTATTACTACTTATGGCCACAACCAGACTATCCCAGGAGTCTGGTAAAGAACATAGTAAACTAATACATTTATCTTCATCTGAAATTTTAATCTCAACATATACTAACTGACTTACCACAGTATTGAATGCATTCAAATGCTCTGCCATCGAGTCTCCATCTCTCATCCTCAGGTTATACAGCTTCTTTCTCAGGAATAGTTTATTTACTAGGGATTTAGACTGATACAACTTCCCCAACTTTTCCCATAAATCCTTGGTTGCAGCTTCCTCTGACGCATTCAGTAATACTAAATCGGAGAGACACAGTCGGATTGTGCTCTTTGCCTTCCGGTCCAACTTTTTCCAGTCATCTACTGAAGTTCCTGTAGGTGCAGTACCTGGATCAACCGCAATCCACTTATCTCTGTCCACCAACAGATCTTCCGTCTTGAGATTCTACAGCTCAAAACTTTTCCCACTAAACTTCTTGATCTCCATTTTCGAATTGCTTGCCATTTCTTTTCACCCGAAAAATCAATACCATAGATATCCCACTGTAACAAGGCTTATCACAGTCCCGAGCCAAACCCTTGACCACAAAGGCGTCCCCCTGAAGCCAAGAAAGCTCTGATACCAAATGTAGATTTCAACCTTGTACAATATTTACTGCAAACAGATTTTCAGTAAAAGAACAGAAAAGATACAACGACAAATACAAACATTACACAGAGATTTTTCCCCTGGAAACCCAAACCAAGAAAACCAACATATTTTATATTCATTCATTGTGATACATTGTTTACAATACAATATACATATAGGATCCAGCGGCATCCAAAACCCTAACCCAATGATCTGGATTAGTCAACAACCCTAATTCCTTAACCGAAAATAGAAACCGTCGGCAAAGAAACCATGTGTCGAAAAACCACCAAAATATGTGACACGTTTTTCGAGACAAAAAAAAAAATCTCGAGGGCGCTGCCCCCAAACCCCCCTTTGCATACGCTCAGACACTACTACTCGTGCAAAGAATATAACACATACCCAATAGTCTTAACCAAGTACCAACCTGTGCCACAACATGTACCATAACAAGAGCATCAACCATGCACCAGACCTGTATCATCAACACATGTACCATACCACGTGCCAACCATGCACGTCAACCATGTACATCAACACCATACCATGTACCAATCATATACCATCTCATGACATACATTGTATACAAATAAACCAAGAAATGCACCAACAATGTATCTCAACGGATAGATCTCAACCAACATGTACCATGTGCCTCAAGTCATATACCAAATCCCACAAACGCATGTCTCTAGCATGTTCCTCAATATCACCAAGATGCAACCTCATAACACAATATACCAAGCCTCAAGTATAAACCATAACATGTAACCAAACCAGACACCAAGATAGCCAATAATGCTTCTAATCAATGTGTTAGAACATCACCAAGATGTACCATATCACATATTATCATCACCATGCATGTACCATAACACCATAAACATGTAACTCTTAAATCAAGAACATAATCATACATGTAATTTGTAGCTGACTTCCTGTATCATATATCAAACAAAAATACCTTCCTTGGCTTCAACAACCAAGCACTAACATCCCTTCACAACCTTTCACGAGCCCTTTTACAGATACACGACTTGCTCTTCTACTACCCGCGTATATACATGCTTTTCTCCACTGTAGCCCACGTACATATGTTCCCTTTATTACCTGTAACCCGTGTATACCTCAAAAACTAGGGCTTGTTGCAACTGCGAAACTTTCACCTTCGACCTTCCTTTGCTACCTCAGAAAATGTCGTCGCAACCTTAGCAAAAATATCACTAGTTCACAAGATATCTAATCAATGAATGAGTGTATAAGTGTATTTGTGAATGACTCCTTGAGGTATATTTATATTTGTGCTAGGTAACTCCTCTTCTTAATTTAGGGCTTGCTTGTTACAACCACTTTATCCTTTGACCAAGAATTTTAACCAACTAGGGGCTTATTGACCACTCTTTTGGAGCTTCCAAATTTACAAGGACATATCTCCCTAACCGTGAGGAACTACATGGCATTCCACATATCATCATAAATGGTACGATGAGTACTACCCATATATGAGGGTCTTACTATGTCCTTAATGTCCATATTCCTCAACCAACTTTGGGTCCTATAACCACACCTTCGAGGTTACATGTAGACTACATCGAATGTACCCAACCAACTCGTCATCAATCTCGATCATACTCTATCATACAAATGTCAATCAACTTTCCAAATATTTGGATCCCTCCAAAGGTTCACATCAATCTCTAAGGGTTGACATCAATGACAACCAACTATCCAACAATCTCCCCCTTTGGCATTGATGGAAACATCAACATTGATGGAAACATTGTTGGAAATACTAATGCTTCAACACTCATGCTCCCCCTGCGACCATTGCTCCTCATCAATGTTTTTCACTCTCCCCCTTTGACATCAATGGAAACAGGTATCTCTCATTGGGGTTTCTCCCCATGTCGCCATGCATCTTTTCTTTCTCTTTGTTACCATGCCTTTGTTCTTTCTCTCCTCCTTTGACAAAAGGTAACTCCCCCTATTGATATGTCTCCCCTTATCTACATGTTATTGATCTTCTTGTCTAGATCTCTTTCTCTGATGATTTCTATTCTCTTGAATTCTGCAAGATGTAGATCGATGTAGGGCTACGTGTGAAATGTTTCCTTTCCTCTCTTCCAGTGTTGCTTATTGTCCATTGGTGCTTCCTCTTGAAATTCATTGGCATATATAAAAAGCATTCATTACTTGTTTTATTCAATCACTTGTCATGTTCACTTTACCACATTGTGCAATGATTTCCTTCTGATGATATAACTTCTACTGACGGTTTCTCTTCTCCTGTTCTGTTGTGCCTTTCTGTGACTAACTGATTCCACTGATTCCAATTGTAAATATGTTGTTATGCATCTGACCCATGTTTCATGTACCTTCTAAGAATCTCACGAATCCATCTATATCCATATGTCACAAACGGTTCATAACCCTACTACTCAATTATCCACAATGTTAAGCCATCTATCATTGTACTATCATGAAGGATTCATGGCTATAACTGATCATCACATATTTATGTTTCCTTAAACTGAATCAAATGTGTTCACTGGTCTTCTCTATCTGTAAATCAAATTCTGCATGTCTAGAACAACATGTACTAAAGATATCTCTGCCTACATACATACATGGAATACAATCATAAACTTATGCATGTGTAACTGTCATTTGATACCTGTGTGGGAACACTACTTCTCAACTAATCAATCTCTCACTCTATACTTCTGCTATTTGACTGCTCTGAATCTGTCTCTACAAATACTTCAACCTGCTCAAAGGATGGTTCTCTTATCTATAGTAGCTACTACATTGACTCCTCCTATTTAATATTCATATTCACTATGAGTCTCCAAGTGGGGTGGCTCAGAAAAATACCCGCTCTAATGCAGAGTAATCTTCCTCTTCGTTTGTAGACCCATCATCTCTTTGAACTATGACTTCTTCCTTTCTTCTCGTGGATTGATCTCACACTACAATTCCTGAAAGTACAATCTCTTGAACCTGTTCTTCTTTTCTTTCTGGTAATACTGCAAATCCTAGGATCTCTGGGACATGGTCTTTATCCACCTGTTCTTTTTGTTTTTCATTTCTTCTCCAAACCTTCCTGTATCTGACATCTTTATTTTTCCTTGTAGATTTTTCTTCATCTCGTACTATTGTCAATCCTGAGAGTATGACTTATGGGTGTCCTTCATTCATCTGCTCTTCATTTTTCTTGTTCTTGTTTTCTTTTCCATACTTTCTTATATGTTAGGAACCAAATATAAAAATCGCATAACAACCTCAGAATAAGTACTCAACGCCTTGACAAAAAGAGAAATTTAAATAATAAGCGTCTTCAAGGGGGAAACCTCCTTATACATCATATGAATTCACAAATATAAGATGATTCCAATTGAAAAGGTCTCCTTGGTATATATAGGAGACTAGGAGGTACAATTAAAACTAATGGACCCAAGCTGACATAAACAAAATAAAAATACTAATGTAATATGCCCCAATTAAGGGGTAATGTGCCACTATTTACGGATTAGCATGCCCTCCCCTTCAGACAAGTGTTGTCTACAATGCTTGAGTAATTATGGACACTTATGTATAAAAGACTCATCTTCCCAAGTGGAATCTTCAACAGGTAGTTTATTCCACTTAATGAGATACTCTGAAATGGATCTATTCCTCAGCTAGAAAATTCTTGTGTTGGTGATATCTTCAAGCTCCAATATGATTTTTACTTCCTCGTCAAGTTCCAGAAATATAGTTTGAACTGGGATCTTGTCACCTATAACCTTCTTTAAGCATGAAACATGGAAAATTGGGTGTACTCGCGAAGATGCAGGCAACTCCAATTTGTATGCCATAGTACCAATCTTTTGCACCACATTATAAGGGCCATAGTACTTTGTTGATAATTTATTATCCTTCTTAGCTTGCTTGAGGGACATTTGTTTGTACGGTTTTAGTCTTAAAAATACCCAATCCCCTACTTTAAAACTTCTTTCACTAAGATGATGATCTGCTTGTTGTTTCATGTGATTTTGTGTCATGGTTAGGTTGTCCTTTAAGAGTTGGAGAACTTGTTGTTGATGCCCAATGTGATCTTCCACTGCTTGAAACTTAGCTTTCATTTAGAGGAGAAGTGATGGACGGTGGCTGATATCCATAGAGCGCCATAAATGGTGTCATTTTTGTTGCAGTATGAAAGGAAGTGTTATACCACTTTTTTGCTAAGGGTAACCACTTGAACCATTGTGTTTGTTTATCAGAGACAAAGCAACGAAGGTATCCTTCCACAAATTTGTTCACTATCTCAGTTTGTCCATCAGATTGAGGATTATAAGATGAGTTATGAGCCAATTGAGTACCCAAATAAGAAAATAATTATGTCCAAAAATGTCCAGTGAAGATGGGATCTCTGTCACTTACAATAATCTTTGGGATTCCATGTAGCTTTTGAATTGTCTCCATGAATGCGGTGGAAATTGTACTGACTTTGAAAGGATGAGAGAGTGCACAAAAGTGTGCATACTTGGTCAGTCTATCAACAATCACCATGATGACACTCTTTCCTTCACACTTTGGTAACCTTGTGATGAAATCCATGGAAACCTCCTCCCAGCTTTGAATTGGGATGGCTAATGGTTGTAAAAGACCCAGGGTCTTAATTGTTTCCACCTTATTTTGTTGGCAAACCAAACTGTTGGCATTATTGATTGTGTGGTGTCATTGATGGAAACATGAGTCAAACATGTATTGTAATCAGAGAAAAAAGAAGATCACCTTGGGGCAGTGGAAGATCCCCTTACATCAAAAGCAATTTGTGATCAATGTCGATCATGATAGGATCAACAATGATCCTATGTTCCTAAATCTTAGGAAAGATAGCGGGGAAAGGATACACACATAGAATCAGAGCATGGAAAGGATGAAGGAAAGCTCAGAAGGGAGAGCACATTACATAAATTCTATCGGGATTGAAATCCCCACAGTAAAAAGAATCATGTTCGACGATGTAGTTCTCGGGACAATCATGGACCATCATATCAAGCAGAAGCCAAAGCCCGTTAGATCATATTGAGAAACTTCGGGACAATCCAATACCATCAGATCGCGCAAAAGCCAAAATCTGCACAGAAGAAACCTTAGTAAAGGATCTTGGAATCCTAATCGACCATTCAAAATTTGGGAGTAATCATAATCGTTATATCAGTTTGAGATCTATCATGATTGTCAAATAGAACTGAGTGGAAGGGCAGGATAAGCAGACCACATAACAAAAGAAGTCTTGAAATCTCCAAAGTCGTGAAGTAAATGATTACCATCAAATCTCGTGGAGAAAATTTGGGTAAGTTCTCGGTCATTGGATCAAGCAAGAGATAGAAAGCTTCAATACTACAGAGCTTTGCCACTTCAGCGAATATTTGAGACAAGGATGAATCCATGTAGCCCCGAAGTCCCGAAGCGAATGAGGGCCATCAGATATGGGCAATTCATGGTGACCATTGGATGAGGATATGTGGGTCCAATAGTGGTCGACTTCGGTGTTGACCACTTCAACTAAAAGGAATCTGAAACATGTAAGTTTACCCGAAGCCCAAAGCCCTGAAGTCGGGAACTCTCGTCAACCGTAGGATCAAAAGAAGAGCCTGGAAATCCTATCAACCGTTGGATGAAGTAGTGGAACGCAAGGAATAGTCAGCCCGACGTTGACCACTCTGGGATTACGAGCAGTCCCAAACAACTAAAACTCCCGAAGCCACGAAGTGAAAAGCCATGATCCAAGAGGGAGACATGGGGTAGAAGACAAAGATGACACATGGCCTAATCAATTGGTGACAAGTGTCAAAGTCTAGTTGGCACATTAGGTATACGAAAGTCATGATTCAAGGTGACACGTGGCAGCCACTCAACCACTACCATGTCGACAGTGATGTTAGCAAGCCACGTCACTCCGGGATTATAGCCTCCAGGGATATCCAACTTCTCCTACTAGCAAACATGCCCGAAGCGCCGAAGGCTGAAGTCACGAAATAACATTAGTCATTGATTTAAGATTCTCATGAATATTTATGGTCGTTGGATTAAGCTAGTGGAATAGGGTAAGCTTGGACCATTGACCGACAGGTAACAATCACATATTTCATATGACCACTTCAACCAGTTTACTTCAGGGATCTTTGAAACATAAAAAACTCCAATAGATCCCAAATACCTGGAGAGTCGGAGCTCCTTTTACCTAAGTCTACAGTCCTAGCCACAGGTCATGTGAAAGTTTCTTAAGCAACTCGAGGGCCAAGTTCAAAAACTACACAGTAAAAGACGAGTTAAATTATTTGGTTCTTAACCTAAGGGAATATGATGAATAATGTCAATAGGGAGTGCCTATACGCACTTTGGAAAATTTTACTCCGGAGAGTTGGAAGACTGCAAATTCTGGAGTCATGAATCATCAAAGTCCTAGAGTGAATGAGGATTGTCCATCTCAACTGAAAATTAAGTCGGAATCATCAATCGTCAAGACTCGAAAATGATCTGGAGCCAACAAAGTTGCAAGATTGAAATATAACCGTCGATCAAAGGAGGAGGAAGAGATCAACGGATAAGATATTATCACATCACAAGTTGCACAAGGATTAGACTAAACCGTTGATCTGAGAACTTCTGGAGTAATGCTAGCCATTAGATTATCCAGCATGAGATGTAACCACTCTGGAAGGTAACACTCTGTAAGGTATCTCTTGAGTAATAACAAGAGTTTGGTAAAGGATAAAAGCTCTGAAGGGTCGAAGCCCGAAGGACAAGGTTATGTTGTTGATCCTGTGAGTGCTCAAAGTATCAAAGGCACAACACTAACACTTAGGGCAATGCTTAGTAGGTAATATCGTGGTTTCGAGCTCGTGGTCACACGAATTTTGGATTGAAGGGAGCACCTATTGATTAAGACTCGAATTCACAACAATTCGAGATCTGTAGACTAATGAACCGATACACAGTCATGATTAAAGAAGAGTTAAAACATGAGCATTTTGAATAAAGAATAAAAAGGAAAAATGATATTGTTTAAAATTTAATATTATCATTTAAATGAAAGGGTACAATTGTTCATTGTCAAAACGCGCAATGGTTCAAATTCACACCAGTTGGAAGACTATATAAACAAGAAAGAATTGTGAGAAGAAAGTGTCTTTGCAGTCCAGATCAAAAGATCAAAAGCAGAAACAAAGTCTAAGAAGGAAAATTGAAGATACTTATGTAGTGTGGGTGGAAGGGAGGAGCAAGGAAGGATTTATATCTTTTTCTAAGTAAAGTGTTAAAATAAGGGAGTTGGTGCTTCCTAGGGTTGATTCCCTCAAACAAGGGAGTTGGTTCTCCCTAGGGTTGGTGCCTTAAAACAAGGGGGTTGGTGCTTCCTAGAGTTGATGCCCTAAAACAAGGGAGTTCTTGCTTTCTAGGGTTGGTGCCTTGAAGAAGGGGATTTGTGTTTCCAAGAGTTGGTGTTCTAAAGAGGATCGGTGTCCTTCATAATCGCAAATTAGTCTTTATAAACTTTGTAATTCTTGTTAAGTATACGTATATAATTGATTCTTAAATACAAGTCCATTGTTGATCTATTGTGATGTTAAATAGAATAAAAAAAAAAGTAATAACTATTTGTTTAAAAAGTTAATACTAATTCACCCCCCCCCTCCCCTCTCAGTATTTCCAAAACAAAAATTCTGCCACAAACCTCTGACCATCAGTTTTAAGGCCATCCCAAAAAAAATCCTTCATGACCCTGTGATAGGTTTTAAAAAATCCAGAGTGCCCTCCTACCGGAGAGATGTGCAATTCAAAAGTACCTTTTTTTTTAGTTGGGAGTTCTTACATAAATATAGGTGATCTTTGTACCATAGTGAATCAATTTCCATGTAAATGTATCTGATGCACTTGAATCATGTTGCAACCTTTGAATGAGAGTCCACACTTTTTCATCATTCTTCCATTCATCCCTTGCTTCTGTTATCCAATCAGGTTGGATGATTGAGATAGCACAAAGAAAGGCCTCAATATCTTCATCCTTTCTTGAGAGTGCATCTGCCACATAATTTTGGTTCCCTTTTTTGTAGATGATTTCAAAATCATAACCCAACATCTTGGTCACCCATTTTTGTTGTTCTTTTGAAAATAGGCTTTGTTCCAAGAAGTATTTAAGACTATCATGATCTATTTTGACCTTGAAGTGCCCACCTATTAGGTAAGGACTCCATTTCTTCAATGTATGTAGTATTGTCGTCATTTCCTTCTCATAAATGGGTTCGCGTAAGTCCTTTCCCTTGAGTGGTCGACTTTCAAAAGTAAGGGGGCCTTCCTTCTTGTATTAGAACAACACCAATGCCATTTCCTAAGGCATTGCATTCCACAATAGAGGTTTTTGTGAAATCTGGTGTGGTCAAGACATGAGCTTTTCACATCACCTCTTTAAGTTGTTCAAAAGCTTGAGTTGCCTCTGGAGTCCATGAAAATGCATCCTTCTTCGTTAATGTCATTAAAGGTGTTGTTATTCTTCCATAGTTCCGAACAAACTTGTTGTAGTAACCTATCAAACCCAAAAGTCCTTTAAGATTCTTTAATGTTTTGGTAATCAACGAGTCCATCGTGGCCTTAATCTTGGTAGGGTCTACCTTAACACCTTCATGAGATACAATATGACCCAAATACTCTACCTACTTCACCCCAAATAAACTTTTGGATGGTTTGGCATATAGTTGTTGCTTCTTTAGTAGTTGTAGCACCCTGTCAACATGTCGAACATGATCCTCCCAAGACTTTCTATAGATTAGTATATCATCAAAAAATACTAACACAAATTTTTGAAGAAGGGATTGAAAATATAATTCATCAACCCTTGGAATGTGGAAGGTGCATTCGTAAGGCCAAAAGGCATGACCAAAAATTTATAATGGCCTTCATGAGTTTAGAATGTTGTTTTTGGGATATCTCCTTCCTTCATTCTATTCTCATGATACCATGAATGGAGATCCAACTTTGTGAAATAGATTGCTCCATGTAGTTCATCTAACAATTCGTCATTGCCGGGAATGAGAAACTTATCTTTAATGGTGATCTTGTTGAACTCTCTATAATCTGGACACATACACCATGAGCCCTCTTTCTTGAGTACCATTACCACCGGTGTAGAGTAAGAACTTTGACTATGTCTAATAATGCCACCCTCTACATTTCTTCAACCATTCGCTCAATTTCACTCTTCTAGGCATAAGGGTATCTATAAGGTTGGATGTTAGGAGGAAAACTCTGAGGAACTAGGTGAATAGCATGATCATGATCGCGAGTGGGTGGAAGACCTCTGGGAATATCTTCAAATACTTTGGAATGCTTATCAATGATCCCTTGGAGATATATGGGAATAGATGGCTTAGATGTTTGAACATCTAGTGAGCATAGTTGTACAATTACACCCTCATGCCCATTTTTCAATAATTTTGTCATACCATTAGAGCTTATCACCTTATTGGGTTTCCCTGTGATACCCCTTAACTCAATCTCCTTTCCTTCCAATGAAAATTTCATGAAAATTTCTTGAAAATTAAAAGCCATTGTTCCCAATGATTGTAACCATTGGACTCCTAGTACGACATCAACACCACCCATGGGTATAGAAATCATTGGACTATTCATTGCATATTCCCCCATGGTAAGATTGATCTTATGGAATTTTCTTGAGCAATTGATAGTTCCTCCATTTGCAATCGTTACTTGAAACTCTGGCATTGGATATATAAATCAATTGAGAGCTTTGGCTAATTTATAGTGAATGAAATTATGTGTGCTACCAAAATCAATTAAGACTATTACCTTTTTATTTTTGATATATCCTTCAATCTTGAGGGTTTGAGGAGTGCTAATTTCAACCAATGCATTGCATGATATGGTGGGATTCAACTCTTCAAAATAAATCTTTTCTACATTTTCATCTTGAGATGGTTCTTCTTCTTCTTCTTCTTCTTCTTCCTCTTCACAATCTATGTAGAATAATTCCTTCTCACCACACTTATCTCCCTTACTATACTTGTCACAATTAAAGCATAAACCTTTTGCTTTTCTTTCCTCCAATTATTGAGGTGTCGACCTTGTAGGTTGAGGTGGTTTAGAAGAAGGAACATTATTCTCTCGATAAATGTTATGATTGGTCCTTCTAGTAGACATAGCCATATTTTTACTTTCAATATTTCTCGCCAGCCTGAATGCATTCTCCAATGGTTTGGGTTCCCAAAGGCAAACCTCGTGTTGAATGTTATCCTTTAAATTTTCTATGAATACATGAATCAGGTGCTCACTTGGAATATTTGTTACCTTTATATTCAATCTTTGGAAGTTCTCAATGTGCTCTGTAACTGAACCCTTTTGCTTGAGATTTATCAATTGGCATAAGAAGGTATTGTTCCTTGTATCCTCATAGTTTGCTATCATTTCTTCCGTGAAAATTGTCCAAGTGACAAGTGATTAGTGAGAACAAAGCCATCGATACCACACAAATTGATTGGGTTCTAAATATAAAGACGCAATTCATACATTTTTTGTGTGTGGCACATCATGTAAATCAAATAAATGCTCCATCTGGAGTATCCATGTGATTGGATCCTTGCCATCAAACTTCCTCATATCGATCTTAGGAAAGTGGTTGGTCTTCAACCCAAAGTTGGAGTTTCTCCAGTCTTGATTCATCTTCATTTTGTCCTCATCATGAATTTCATGGGATACATTGTCACTTTCAGGTGGCCTCTCTATTAGCAACTTTTTCAATCCTTCCATGATCTCCCCTTTTAAACCATCCATCCTAGTATCCATTATCGCTTCCAACTTAGCTTCAGTTAAATCCATCATCCCTTATAGTTCATCTTTTGTTACTTCCTTCTTTTGTAAATCATTTATGTCTTTGTGCATTTCTTCAACTTCATCAAAAGTCCAAGTAGGGATGTCTGAAGGCTTATTTGGTGTAGAAGTTCCCTTTTTTGGTGGCATGTTGGCCAAGTATCAGTGCAAGGACAGAATTCCTAAATGGATTAGGTAGAGGTCCTCACAGACAAGGGAGTGTCAGGTGCTATAACTCTCTAATATATGTGCGGGGTACAACAATAGTATTAAGCCCAATATCTCAGGGCACTAACTAAGGAGGCTTGACCATGCCCTTAGTCGTACTATCTAACTACCCAGGTACTAGAGAGTGATTTCCCCAAGTGTTGTTCTCAGTGTATTATAGCAACAAGACAACCAAAAGGTTTACTCGGTAAGTCTCGGGATTTTAGGGGGTCTCCCGATATACGCTAGGTACATGGGAGCTCAAATTTGTAGTAGTGTTGTCTAATGCATAATTGTTCAAAAGGGGCCTTCTGATATACTCTAGGTATGTGGAAGAACCACACAGTCCCCGGGTTGTAGCGTTGACTAGTAACGACAGCTCCTACGTTTAGAGATGCTAGAACACATTTGTACCTAAAAAACCCATAAGTTTCTCTCAAATTTATGTGGTACTCCTTTTATCCCACTTTATTCTACTTTTTGAATCACCCCAATTGGATATTCTAGTCAAAATATATGCAAATTTCCAAAAAACACGCACCTTTTAAACCCTAATTTGGAGGTTGTTCTACTAACTGACCTTTCTTTTGTTGTATCTTTACAATTTCGGCCCCTCTAGGTCTGAAATTTCGTTTTGTATTTGTCTGATATGTCCTCTCTGCAATGCCATAGGTATGATAAAAATTGGATGTGCCAAGTGGAAGTTATGGTGACTTCCCCACGCCTTGCTGATTTTTGGCCTTTCTAGGAGAGCGTACTTGAAAAGTGTGCCAAGCGCACAATATATGATATATTATTATGAAAATTGCACCATAAATACTAAAGACCATCCATTGTCCAGTGCATTGGGTCTCACTTAATTTGGATACTCAATGAAGAATATATCATTGTTTTACCTGGAACACATGTTTGAGACTAGTTAATAGGACTAGTCAGCTACCATATCTTAAACAGGGTGTATCTCCAAAATTATGATGATCCATAAGTGGAAATGTTTACCACCAATACCTTGACAATTCCTATGAATGTCCTCCAATTTTCACGGTCTGAAGCATCGCAAAAAGCAAGTTAAAGAAAAAATTCTTAGATGACTAAATTCATGATGATTCAAGAACCTGATCTTCCACAAGATATATCTCCGAATGTATAATGCCCCAGAAGCTAATATTTTAACTACAAGTACACTGATCCATCTACTAAATATCCCCCAAGGAGTTCCTTCTGAAACGCCCCAGAAAAAAGTTATAGCGAAAATTCCAAGGTGTCTCAGATGCGGCAACGAAACCCCAAGACATTGAGCTATGAAACCAAATGTTAGGAACCAAATATTAAAATAACATAAAAACCTCAGAATAAGTACTCAACGCCTTGAAAAAGAGATAAATTCAGATAATAAGCCTCTTATAGGGGGAAACCTCCTTATACATCATATGAATTCACAAATACAAGATGATTCCAAAT
>ML797064.1:187311-203384 GCA_009831015.1 Picea engelmannii
GATCCAGGTGGCACCATGAAGAGACCTCCACGTCCCAGAGGGCAGAGTTGACCCGGATTGTTCCTGATCCCAAGAAAGCAGTTATTGAAGTTGTTGAAGGTGGTTAGGCATCGTCTCCGCCATAAATGGAAAGTCCGACAAAGAATTAAAAGCAGGTCGATTCATCTGTAGGACAGTCAGGAGTCTGATTGCGTCTGTCATAAGTGCACGATCGTCCAGAGTCTGCATGCGCAGACTGCCAGAAGACATGCAGACGCAATGTTTTTAATGCAACGTCTCATTTTCGTTGTTGTTGTTTTGTTTTGAGTATATGTATGCGTTTTCGCCATTTTGTAATCTATCGATGGTTGAGCTAGGCTCCCAATTGTAAAGTTTTAACGAAGCATTGGTTGCTCTGGTTATGTATTGGCACTTGAGACTTCTTGCCTTATGAATGTCAGCTTCTTTCCATCTCTTTGTTTACACTGTATTAAGAACAACTCGGAATTGGAGGATCCAGTCGAGTTGCGTTGTTATAGGATGATGTAGGTTGGATCACTGTAATAGTTGGATTGTCTCTAATCAGTTCTTGTATTTTCTCAACGCTGAATGATTTGGAATTGGAGGATCCGGTCAAGTCACCCTTCAGTTCCCCGAAACTCAAAACCAAGAGGATCTTATATTCTGAGTTTTTCTTCCTCAAGTTGCTGAAAGGCATGATGCTCGAGGTAGTCTTGCTCACTCACCTCACCAAGTCTTCCACCTGCTCATTTTACAATCAACTCACTGACAGAAGTTAGATCAAGACCTCCTTTGTTTTTTACATACCAGGCCTGGTCCCCGAGTTAGAGTGATACCTTCCTGGGTCTCTACCCATTCGATCACCCATTGAATTTATTCGTGACATAAACTGATGGGCGTTGGGCTCTGCTCCTGTAGCAATCCAGGAGTGACTTCTAACGCTAACAGGAACCACTCTCAAACATCTTAAAACAATTAATGGTAATGTTAAAAATTTAAGTAAAGGTTGACATTCTCCTTTATCTTACCTTTCCTATCCTTTTTGACATTCTCCTTTATCGTACCTTTTCTATCTTTTTACTTTAAGAATTTAATATTACCATTAATAACCAAGGTGACAAACTCCTCAAAGCTCAATCCCTTATCTTTGGTATGTCTTAAGGGTCATTGGCATGGGCAAGGCGATATTTCCTATAGGTCCCCCGCCACTCTCGTCACTTAGGTGGGCTTGGAAACTTCCAAAAAATTGCCTGAAATGTCATTGAAATGGTTGAAACAGCTTGGAAACATCACCGACCATACCGTGTGGTGTTTCCAGAATTTGGAAATGTGGTACAGTACGATCAATGACGTTTCCAAGTCATTCTTACTCTTTTTTCAACGTTTCTAGGAGTTTCATGTATCGGGATGTGGCCTAAGTAGGCGTTTCCTGCAACTTAGACATAAGCCTTTCCATAAAATGCTTCTAGGACAAAGCATATTAAAGGAGTAGACAATATAATGAACATAAATATAAATATATAAACATAAATATATAAAACATCAATAAATAATAATAACAATAATAAATGATAATTAGTAATAATGAAAGGACACATCCTATCTCAAGGATATGACTTACCAAGGGACATGACCCCTCATCCATTGTGACTAGTCAATGCTATAAGTACACCGTCACATGACATTTTACCATCAACTTATCTCTCATTCTCTATTTAAATATATTTATTAATTGTCCTATATGGATTTTAACTTGTCCTTTTTAAATTGGATATTCAGTGAATGAACTTTGTTCATATTTCCTTAAATGAACCTTGTTCTTTTCACAAACTCTATAATGTAATTGAAACCCTAGAAACTGAAATCTAACAACTCAGGGGTAAAGGATCATGGGCATAGAACCTATTGAGAACGTGACCATGAATCGTTGATGTTGAACAATCAAGATGGACTGAGGGGAAGTCCAACTTGGTCTCGAATGTGCTCATGAACAATAATGAAGGTAACACTTGAATTGACCAAAGGTAAGTTCAATGTTAACAATTATGGCCTATTTTGTAAACATTATATCACAGTTTAAGTTTGAACCTACCTTTAAAGTTTGAACTGTTGATTTCATATTACAACTCTTTGGTAATGAATATGATGCTTTATTTGATTTCGTGGTTCATGTTATCTGTTATAGTTTGTTGATGGCATTATATGTTGAAACTTGAAGGTTTATGTAATGGTTGATCATTTGATTACAATGTTATAAGTTATAATTGCTAGATTATTGATATTATATGTGTACTAAATGGTTGGTGCTTTAATAATCATTATTAACCCAGTAGTTAAATCTCTGTTTTTATGTTTTGTGCAACTAATTTGACATTCTGCACGTTTTCTTGATTATATATGTATCAAAATATATTACAATATTTATTATATGAAAAACGCTCATGGAATGCTTTGCTCTTGGAGGCATTTGAAAATTGTGTTTTCTACTCCTGCTCCTTGCTCCCAACAACCGTTGTCAAAATACAACATGAAGTAAAACCTACAAGTCATCCACCTCATCTTCATCTTCATTAAGACAAATAGAACAAGATGCATGCTTACCAATGGATTAGAAGTGTCTCCAGTAGCAGTTCCACTTCTAGGTTCCTGAATATAGTGTAGTTAGAGAGAGGTCCATGTTAGAGGATTCAGGATCCATAGCCCAATATTTATGAGGCCCACTTGCATATTTTTCCCCTTTAGGGGACACTATATGAAGGATTAGAAGTGTCTCCAGTAGCAGTTCCACTTCTAGGTTCCTGAATATAGTGTAGTTAGAGAGAGGTCCATGTCAGAGGATTCAGGATCCATAGCCCAATATTTATGAGGCCCACTTGCATATTTTTCCCCCTTAGGGGACACTATTCAAAGGTTGGAATGCACATAGACAAGATCCTTAACCTTTTGCAAACCCAACTTGTTGCTCTTCATGGAATGAATAAAACTGTAGGTGGTCCAAGTCCTTTCTGGCGATGAAGAGCTTGCCACTTGGGAAATAATTCGAGTGGCAAGGATTTGCAAATGCACACTATTTGCTCCATGACAAATCCACCATCTAATTGGACTCATGGTGCTCTAGAGTCTTGTCATTCAAAGATGATATGTTTGGATGTTTATCCATTCCAATAAGAAAATTAGCAAAATATTCCCCCACCTCCCTTTGTAGAGGTGTCGAAAATAGCCTCTTAAAAGCTTTCTTCACTCTATTGGCCACCTTTTTATTGTTATGGTGTATTCCTCTTCCCATTGCTTTGAGCAATGACGTCTTCATCATAAAATTTTGGATTCAAAACATGTGCTAAAGTGTGCAAAGGACTATTGATGTGGTTCCACTTTTGAACAATGTTTGACCTCACAAGATCAACATAATCAACATCAACAAAAGAAAGATAGGGAGACTCGTGTGAAATGATTTCCATGGTTTTCTCAACCATGGTATCCATGCCATCATAAACCTCTTCCAAGAAAGGTTTATTTGTGTGTGCACTTTGAAGAAGCTCAAATGCAGTTGATGTGAACTTGAACAAGAAATCTATCTTTCTCCACCAATCATCATCAATCTACAATCTCTCTACCATACTTTCCCTCTCTGGATCTCCCTGTCTCCACTAAGCCCAAAGAGGACCCACGCCATACTCAATAATAGAGATTTAACCTCAACAAGGTGACACAACATAATAAAGCTTGAGGTATATCTTGTCTCAAGTTCCAAGACCTTTAATCTCGAGTATACTTAATATATTGCTCGAGCAAGTGGTGGTTTGCAATGAATTTTATGATGCCCCTAGCTTGCCCTCTGAGCTCTTTAGTGCATGGAACTCTAGCCTCAAACTCCTCTAAAATTAGATCGAAAGTAAGGATGCAAGGAGTCCAAGAAAGGTGATTAAACCTACTCAATAATCTGTTAATTTTGTAGCTCAGAAGGTGTCTCATCTTAGCCTATGTGTCCAAGGCTAGCTGATGGACATAATTAAAATACTGGACATAATTAAAATACCCAGATCAACATTTTTATTTTATCCAAAGTTTTAACTTAGGAAGAGTATAAAAGTCATTTAAATGACTATTATTGAATTTTCACTCAGTTTTTTGAAAAGTGACTTTTTGGAAATTAAAATTTCACTAAAGTGAATTTTTGGAGGCTTCTAGAAGACTCAAGAAAATGTGAGATAGAGTGATAAAAGGAGGTTGAGGGTGAAGGACAGAACACATTGTGTGTTGAGCTGATGAGTGAGGGTGTTGGCTGAGGAAGAGGAAGTCGTTTCTGTTGAGTGAGGAAGGAAAACTTAGCAACAGAGGAAGTGAGCTGAGTGCAGGCCATTCCAGCAGAGACAGAGGTTGAAAAAGCTGGGCCGAAAAAGCAGGTCGAGTTTGCTGGAATTTTTTTTATAAGAAATTTCTGTATTTACTGTTGCTGTAATATTTCCTCTGAAGCCACAATAAATCCCCTCCTTTGCTAGTTTTCCCCACACTAGGGTTTCTAGGGTATTTCTGGTGTCTTCCTATTTTATGTGCTTGGTTTCTGAATACTTCTGCTATGCATTTTAGTTAAATAACTCATCTGTAAGTCATTTGCATAATTTTTAGAATTTAAACAACAATGAATTAATTTACAGGTGATTAAAATTATTGGCATTTTGTTTGCTGAGTTTAAAAGAAATTAACATGGTAGCATAGCTTAGCCTTTGAATACAAAATGAACCAAGTCGATTTGCTGTGCAGACCAGGCGTAAATCAGCAAGGGGGTCGAGTTACCAGAGAGAGCATGTGAGTCAGGGAAGCTGACATTATGGCCAATCCAGGCTTGAGATTCGAAGATAGGCTGGAGGGAGTCTCAAACTTTAGTCCTTGGAGGGAGCGAATTGGTTTGTTGCTGGAGGAACAAGGATTGTGGAAGTTTTTTTATGGGACAACAATACTTCCAGTAGACCCAACACAACAACTAGCTCATCTCAGGAGAGAGGTGAATGCTAGGAGAATAATTATTGATGGAGTTAAAGACCACATCATTCCCCTTTTGTTTGGCAAGAAGACAACTAAGGATATGTGGGAGGCCCTAGTTAAATTGTACCAGTTAGATAACCAGAGTAGGAAGATGCTACTTAGGGAGAAACTCAGAAGCACAAAGATGGCCAGGGGAGAGTCAATTGTCACATATCTCACCAAGTTCACTCAGATTGGAGATGAACTGCCAATTGGGGAGACCGTGGATGAGATAGAGCTGGTAAGGACAACCTTGAATGGCTTCACCAAGCAGTGGGATGTATTTGTTAGAGGTGTTGTAGCACGGGAGAAATTCCCTGATTGGGAGAGGTTATGGGATGACTTCACGTAGGAGGTGCTGCAAGTTGGTACCTCATAGGCTAGCCAACCAAAGAGTGAGGATGAGGAGAATCTTGCCTTAGCTGGAAAGGGCAAGTTCAGAGGGGAAAAGGGCCCCAGTGAGGGTCAAACCTCTAAGGGAGAAAAGATGAAAGACTTCAACAAGATTAAGTGTTTTGCCTGTCACAAACCAGGCCACTTCGCCAGTCAGTGCCGAAACAAGAAGAAGGGCAGCGATAAGTCACACATGGCAACATCAGCTTTAGGTGAAGTTGATGAGTTTGCAGCTAGGTTCGAGAATGAGTTTTCACTCATTGCATGTCTCTCTAGTTTAGGCAGTTCAGGTGTGTGGTACATAGACAATGGCGCCTCTAGTCACATGACTAGAGTGCGAGAATACTTCTCAAGCTTGCAGGAGGAGGAGATGGACCTCGTGATTGAGATGGGCAATAATGCCAAGTGTCGGGAAACAGGCCATGGATAGTCACATTTCAAAGGGAGTCCGGAAAGAAACTGATGGTGAGGGATGTGCTCTATGTTTCGGGCATGATGAAGAACTTGATATCAATCTCAACATTGGAGGACAGGAGCTATGTAGTGTCATTTCAGGATGGGCGAGTGTACATCAAGCCCAAAGACTCCAGGACAACAAAGGTGATTGGTGTCAGGCGAGAGAAGTTGTATAGGCTTCAATTTGAGCCAGTCCGAGCATTGATGAGTAGTGCATGTGACATGGAAGAGTTGTGGCATAGGGGGATGGCGCATCTACATCATGGAGCACTCAAGGTGCTCAAGGAGATTGTGACAGGACTTTTGAATTTTATCACTGAGCATCGTGTGAGGTATGCAAGGGGTGTGCTATGGGGAAGTACACCAAGACAACTTTCCCGAGTAGTGATAGCAGGATTGAAGGCATTCTTGACTTGATATAGTTAGACGTATGTGGGCCCATGTCATCACCATCCTTGAGGTGGTATGAATACTATTTCACCTTTATCAATGACCATTTCAGGAAGACATGTATCTACTTCACGAGGACCAAGAACAAGGTTCTCAGCTGATTCCAAGAGTTCAAAGCTCTTTTGGAGAACTAGATGGGTAAGAAGATGAAGACATTGAGATCCAACAAAGGAGGCGAGTACACCTCGAAGGCCTTCAAGGATTTCTGTGCAGGTGCTGGGATAAAGAGGGAGTTGACTGTTCCGTACAACCAACAACAGAACAGGGTGGCGGAAAGGAAGGACAAGGCTATTGTCAGGACTGCTAAAGCCATGCTGTATGATTAGGACCTGCATAGATTTCTATGGGCAGAGCCTTGTAACACAACAATATACATACAAAACTTGAGTCCTCCCAAAGCGTTGGGGTGGAAGACTCATGAGTAGGTATTCTCAGGGAGGAGACTAGTGATTGGACACTTCAGGATTTTAGGATGCCTTGTCTATTGTCACGTCCCCTCAGAGAGGAGGACGCAGCTCGAGGCCACTGCTAAGAAGGGGATTTTCATTGGTTACAACGTGAATTCCAAGGCATACAAAGTTTACATTCCTTCCTTGAGGAAGACTGTGGTCAGGAGGGATGTGAAGTTTGAGGACAGAGCCTTGAGGAAGGCTCATGATACTGGTGCAACAACAACAAGGGATCATGAGCTAGAGACTCAGAGGACTGAGAAGACACCGGGTATAGGTGCAGGTATAAGTACATGTGCAGGTATAGGTACAGGTGCAGGAACAAATGATCATATTGCAGATCAGGATGAGGAGCAACAAGCTCCTCCTTCTACTAGGAGGAGGAAGACCAGATGGGTAGAGAAGACCTTGAGAGAGGCACACGAGTACGTGGGTGCCCCTAGGACATCGGTCAGAGAGAGCAGAGCACCACAAAGATTTTCCAGTTATATCGCTATGATGAGTGAGTTATTAGAGGCCGAGCCTTCCAACTTTGAGGAGGCATCATAACAACATGCATGGAGAGATGCCATGGTGAAAGAGTATGCCTCCATCATGAAGAATGATGTACGGGAGGTGGTGCCCCGGCTAGAGAGGAAATCGGTAATTGGCTCAAGATGGATCTATAAGATCAAGCATGCTGTAGATGGCAGTGTGGAGAAGTTCAAAGCCCAGTTTGTGGCTGGGGGGTTCCCTCAGAAGGAGGGAATCGATTATGATGAGACATTCGCCCCAGTGGCGAGATACACTTTGATCAAGGCCGTGATCTTGATTGCAGCAGAGATGAGGTGGAAGATCCACCAAATGGACGTGAAGACGACCTTCCTTAATGACATCATTTAGGAGGACGTATACATTGAGTAGCCGAAGGGTTTTCAGGTGCAAGGGAGATATTCCCATGTTTGTAGGTTGAAGAGAGCCTTGTATGGGCTCAAGTAGGATCCCAGAGCGTGGTACTCAGCAATAGAGAACTACTTATAGGGGATGGGCTTCAACAAGAGTGAGGCGAACTCCAACCTCTACTACATCATAGTAGGAGGTGAGATGCTCATTCTTGTGTTGTATGTGGACGACTTGTTTCTTACAGGTTCAGAGAGGTTCATTACAGAGTGCAAGAGGGATCTTGCTTTGGAGTATAAGATGAAGAATTTAGGGTTGATGCACTACTTTCTGGGGTTAGAGGTGTGGCAGTGAGATGGTCAAACTTTCGTTGGAAATGAGAAGTATGCAGTGGAGATCTTGAAGAGATTCAGGATGTTGGATTGCAGACCTGTGTCTACGCCCATGGTGACAAACTAGAAGAAGCTAGATACTTCCAGATCAGAGCCAGTGGACCCTACTCTTTACAGACAGTTGATTGGCCATCTGTTGTATCTGGTCAACACTAGACCATATATATGCTTTGCAATTAACACACTCAGTTAGTTCATGGTTGAGTCGAGGAAGATACACTGGGTGGCAGCGAAGCATGTTCTGAGATATCTGCGTGGCACGATCGACTATGGTTTGAGTTACATCCAGGGAGATGGGGTGAAGCTGACAAGCTTTACAGAGACAGATTGGGCAGGCAACACGGTGGACAGGGAGAGTACTTCAGGTTGCTGTTTCAGCTTAGGATCAAGAGTTGTTTATTGGTTCAGCAGGAATCAAAAGTCAGTGGCGTTGAGCTCTGTTTAGGCAGAGAACATGGCAGCGAGTTTAGCACATGTGAGGCCATTTGGCTTCGTAATTTGCTCATCGATTTGTTTGGCTAGGAGTTGGATGCGACTGTTATTCACTGTGATAATCAGAGCTACATCAAGCTCTCTGAAAATCTAGTGTTTCATGACAAATCCAACAACATGAGATCATATTTCACTTCATCAAGGACTGAGTGCAGAAGGGGACAATGAAGCTACAATATGTGCCTACAGGAGAGCAGGGGGAAGACATTCTCACGAAGGCCTTGATGAAAGGAAAGTTTGTCTTCTTCAGGGATAAGTTGGGAGTGGCACAAAACACCTTCCTCGCTAAGAGGGAGTGTTAAGTTTGTAGCTCAGAAGGTGTCTCAGCTTAGCCTATATGTCCAAGGCTAGTTGACAGTCAACGTTTTTATTTTATCCCAATTTTTACTTAGGAAAAGTATAAAAGTCATTTAAATGACTTTTATTGACTTTTCACTCAGATTTATGAAAAGTGACGTTTTGGAAATTAATAATTCAGGAATGTGAATTTTTGGAGGCTTCTAGAAGACTCAATAAAAGGTGAGTTAGAGCGATAAAAGGAGGTCGAGGGTGTAATGTCCCCACTTTGGGACATCGGGATATTACATAGTGTTATGATGACCATGGTAGCTAGTTGGAGATTATAGCAAGTACATGAGCTATTGAGGGATATTTTGGGGTCCGGCTTGCATCGCTCATCCTATTTCATCATTATGATCCATTCCGCACAGGTTGGCTTTGGTTTCGTTGCATTCCGACGATTTCCATGATTTTGAGTGTTTTGAGCTATAAGTTAATTAAATTCAATGAAGAGGTCATTTTGGGCACATTACTTGGAGGAACCTCTCAGTGTAATAGCTCATTGGAATYAGGAGGAACAACACTACATGATAGGATGATGAGAAGTGACTTTCAGTGGCCAGGAAAGCCACAAGGAGAGATAAGGCGCTTTTCAGATRTAAAAGRGTTAATTAATTAATTAATAATTAAAAAAGAAAAGTCACTTTGGAGAGACAAGGTGAGCAGGAAGTATAAAGAAGAGGCAAGGGCCTCTATTCTCTCATTCATTCATGTATGTTTATCATTTTGATATYTGGCTTCTAGCTAGAGAGCCCATACCTTGGGGGTTTTGAGGGTTTTGACTTAACAAACCCTAGAGGACGATTCGATGGTGAAASATTCCACCTAGCTTGTCGCAAGCTTGGTCTCGGAGATGCAATACGYTCCCACACCATTCTAGTTTAGATCTACTCAGTGCAGGAGGGTTCTACACCAACCACATGCACATGAAGAGAAGGAGGGCACACCATTGGGGGTTTCCAGCAAGGGGGGCGCACCATCCTTTGATAGAAGTTCGTTCCAGGTGATTGGCAGGGCTTCTGGAGATTCTAGCACCTGGGTTTTCATTGCAGGGTCGTGGCCATTAGATCTAGTGCATTCCGGTGGAGTTTTATGGATCATTTGATTTATTGGATGCATGGGACGAATTGGAGGAGAGGAGCACACTTCAGAAAGTGATTTCAGCCATTTGGTAGATCGGATCTTCATCATTTCGCTTGGGACTTCACCAGGGAGGTAACCAAGCCCCGATCTATCATTCTAGTGGTTTTGTGGAGCATTTGGAGGCCTCTAAGAGGAGGGCCGAATTATCTAGGGTTTCAGGCATCCAGGGGGTGCACCATTTCTTGGAGGGAGGCTAGATCCATGACTTTGAGAGGGGTCTTGGATATTTGAGCATCTGGGTTGTTCTTGCAGTTACCGGATCTACTGTTTGGCATATTTACCGGAGTGATTGGACATCTTTGGCAGCAGGGCCGAATTGTTGAGGCTACTTAGGGTTCCAGCAGGGCGTGGCATCTTCAGCTTGAGGGTTTGGCACTTCATACGGCCCAGATCTACTCTTGCATTGGTCTTCATTGGATATTTGGCCTTTGGAGGCTTGTAGTCTTCTATTGGAGCATTTTGTAGCAGCTTCTCTTTATTGGATCCCTCTGTTGAGCATTCCAGATCGGCATCTTCATTGTAGCAGGTTCTTCTATTTATGAATAAAATCAGATCTGAGGTGTTTTGGCTTGTCTATCATATTGTTGATCTTGCATATGGTTSAGGTATGTTCCATTACGGTATCTTCTTGTTTATTGCTGCAACACACATTAAATTCACCAACATAAACCCTAAGGCCGAAATCAAGAGGTCAACTTGCATACAAACAAGTAATTCAGCAAAGTGTTTGACGAAATGCCACAACCAGTTAAAGTTTAAAAAAACACCCAAAACCGTGATGTTCCTGGCATCTTGGCTTGGGAACGTTACAGAGGGTGAAGAATAGAACACATTGTGTGTTGAGCTGATGAGTGAGGGCTCTGGTTGAGTAAGAGGAAGTCGATTCTGCAGAGTGAGGAAAGGTGACTTAGTATCAGAGGAAGTGAGCTGAGTGCAAGTCGTTCCAGCAGAGACAGAGGCCGAAAAAGCGGGGCCGAAAAAGCAGGTCGAGTTTTCTGGAGAAATTTCTGTATTTATTGTTGCTGTAATATTTCCTTTGAAGCCACAATAAAGCCCCTCCTTTGCCGGTTTTCCCCACATTGGGGTTTCCAGGGTATTTCTGGTGTCTTACTATTTAATGTGCTTGGTTTCTGAATACTTCTGCTGTGCATTTTAGTTAAATAACTCATCTGTAAATTATTTGCATAATTTTCTGAAGTTAAACAGCAGTGAATTATTTTCTGGGTGATTAAAATGATTGGCATTTAGTTTTTGTTTGCTGAGTTTAAAAGAAATTAAGATAATCAAACCTACAACTTTGTAAACTAGTGCCTTATTTGTGATAACTTGTGCTACCCTAGATGGCCCTACTTGCTCAATAGCTTTCATTAAAATATCAGCAATGAAATAACTATCTTTTACCTTACCTAAACAATCTTCAATGTTTCAAAAAATTGCTCGTTTTGGTGATGTGGCAATGATATTGACTGGTATCTTATGCCTTGTATTTGTCCATCCATCTGAGATAATGTAAATCCCCTGGCTACTCCATGAGTTGCTAATAGGTGATAAACCATCCTCAGTAAGCTCTGCATCTCCTTTTTGAGCAATTTGGTTGGGGGTTTTCATAGTTTGTCCCTTGAACCGTGGAGGAGCCGTGCTAATTTCCCTCACCATATCTTGTCAATGAGGAGATGGAACCACGTTAAAAGGGATACCCCAAGAGTAGATGGCCCTTACAACTCTTGTTTCAGTTTTGTACATTGAGCATTTTAACCAATCTCCTATCTTGGAATGCAGATGGAACTTTTGATTGTAATGCTTCTTGTGGTTGCTGCACATCTCTCCTCTTCCTAGTTTCATTCACAATCCTTGTCTCACTGTTAGGCATTGGAGTATTGCTAACATCAAGCTGTTTTCTACTTTTTTCAAGCATTGGAGCATCATTATGCTCTTTCTCATACTTTGCCCTCTCAATTGGGTTTGTTGTAGCCTTACAAACATAAACATCATTCCCCCCTTCTTGCAAAAGGTGTGATTTCACTCTTGGGTAAGAGCCTTTGTAGATCCCATGACATGGATCATACTCCCATTCACATGAATCCCCACTAGGAATTTCATGCAAGTTTCTTAACATGCCTCCAAAGAGAATAGTAGTCATTGTGCTTATTAGAGTTAGGAGTTGGAGGAGGAAGGTAAGATAAGATAAGATAATTTTATTGATGTCCAGCAAGATGACCACAGATTGTCAAAGGGACTGTGAATCACAATAGTGTGGAATACAAAGTGGGAGCACAAAGACTGCTCTTATACAATAAGAGTAAAAGCAGCAATGAAAAGGAGATCTAAACTATGCTATACTAGATAAGATTTTATAGCCTAGTACAATGAAACAAGAGAGCAGATCGAAGAAGCAGAACCAACAATTTGAGAAGTCAGTGTTGCTGCAAAAACAGGAAACTCTGCAAAATGAAGAATATGCCACCATAAACCCTAAGTCCACAACAACACTCTTGCTCATGAAATGATCAAAGAATAAACTTGAAGGAAAGCAAGTTGCTCTCCCATGATAATGAAGCCCAGAACAATCCTGCATCTGCCCACAACTTTCTTATGGTAATTATAACAAAACTCTTTCACTGTGCTTCAAAACGCAATGAAAATGCTCGCTATAGCTTTAAGAATCCTTTTGTCCAAATACTGTTGAAAAAAGTGAGAGGAAATGAAGCTCAGGGGTTGGAACAATCCTCTTGCTTCCCACAACTGTCTTCTCGTTGTAACTACACCTCTACCAATTTATAATGCTCCAAAACACAACAAAAATGCTTGTTGTAGCTGCTACTGGTCCTTTTGCTCAAACATTGTTGAAGAAAGTGAGAAAAAAGATCACGAGGAAATTCATTTTAATAGAAAAAGATAGATTGTTAGGGTTTTCTAGAAGTTTCTTTAATTTCAAATAACATTAAATTAGGGTTATTAGCAAGTAAATGCACTTGAGTGGGTCCCCATGGATAAATCCCAAAGTCAAAATGCATGTCATCTCCTTGAAACACATGGGTTTCACCTTGAGATACTCTTGAAATGTTGCATGGTGTTTATGAATCGTGAAGTGCCATCCAAATCGTTTCATGGCGTTTCTATCCCATATGGTATGCATTTCAGTGTATTAGGGTGTTTTAAGGCTAGAATGGTGTTCCTTGCAACTTAGTGTCCAACAAATGACCACAAAAGTAGGTTGAGAGTACTAAAGGACTACGTCCAATGAAATTACAAAATCAGAGTGTAAAGGCAACTCTTAGAATAATACTAATAGTAGAAAAGATAAAGATCTACTTATCTAGCTAAAAGCTAAATGTCTGGCTAAAATATACTATAAGATAAATTGCAGGGACAAGGAAGATGCTAGAAACGGAAAAATATCCATGCTAATCAAAAGAGAGAACAAAAGAGAGGATATCAAGACATGTTGGAATTGGGTTGGCTCCTCAGGAGTCATCAATCACTGTGAAAGGGTAGATGCAATGGTGGATGATCTTGGGGGGAGCACAAGAGCTAGGAAGTAGACTCTCCTAATAAAAAAGGTCGTGGGAAAGAAACTTCAGATGGAGGCTTGGCTATTCGATCTTGTCTTGGTAGTGTGTTGGATGGAGGAGCTTAGGGTTGGGGTAATCTATTGTTGATCCATTTATTGGTTTGATGGTGTACGTCTTGAAGCTTGGAATGACAATGCCTCATGGGTCTTAAGGAGTTTAATCGACCACCACTTAAATTTTTAACATTACCATTAATTGTTTCAGGATGTTTGAGAGTGGTTCCAACCTCATCGGACTTCATATGTAGAAAGTAGAATTTCATGTCTCATTCAAAATTCAACAGACTTGACAGTTTTTGGGATTTCAGGATTGGTAAGATTGAAACATTTTCATTGGATTTGATTACATATGAGGGTATGCGATTTGCATTTAATCAAGAGCAACAAGCCCTTTATGTACCCTGATGTTGGTGGTGTTGATTGTTGAACTGTTTTGTAATGGTCTCAACAAAAATATACCCTTCACTCAAACCAAAATCATTGACTAGGCTTGTTAAGATTTTTCAACGATATTTTAAAGCTTGGATTAGGCAGTTTCATCAAAATTAGGTGGTGTTGACTAATGTCCCTACATGATCGAGGTAGAGGCAAAGGCTAGACAAAAGGAAAAGGATGAAGGATGATATTAAAGATGAGGATCCCAATATAAGCAATGGTGGAACATTGATGTCATTTATGTTTGTCATTTGAATGTCCTTGTCCGTTTATTCATAATGCTTTCTTTTAGAGTTTCAATATAATCACTAATGTACCATGGAATCCTGGATGGCATTTCTAACTTCATAATAACATACTATTCATCTACAAGTAGCACAAATGTCAAATATGCATGTTTTCATATATTATGCAACTAATTTGGCATTCTACATGCTTTTTTGAATATAAATGCATTATAATATATATATATATATATATATATATATATATATATATATATATATAATAAATGCTCCTCGGATGCTTTGGTCCCGAGGTTTTTTGGGAAGTGGTGCTCCCAGTGCTCTGCTCTTGTCTCCTCTCTCGCTCCACTCCCATGCTGTGGCAACCTTGCTCCAAGATTTGGCCTCCCAGTGTCCAGTCAATCTATAGTACTGGCAATAGTTCCTTTTGTTGATGATTACAGCGTCGTGAGACATCCTCCAGGACACAGACTGAGTGAGTCGACCTGTGAGAGAGCCCATGTGTTGGGTGTGCCCATGAGATGGGTGTGTCGTTCCTCTCTGGACTGAGATGAGATGATGTGTGCCCCTGTGGGGTGAGAATGCCCATGAGATGGGTGTGTCGTTCCTCTCTGGATTGAGATGAAACGATGTGTACCCCCGTGTGGGGTGAAGGTGCCCATGTGATGGGTGTACGTCAGACTCGTGACTGAGTTGTTATGATGTGTGGTCTCCTGCCTTGTGGACTTAGTTGAGTCAGGCTTGAGATGGTACTCCAGATGATTCTCCTGTGGACTCAGTGAGATAGAGATCTGTTGAGTAGGACGTCTTTGTGGCTGAGGACAGGTGGACGTGCCCCTAGTGGCTAAGCACTAGTGGATGTGTGAGATCCCTTGCTATATTGTCTGAGAGTAAGATTTACCTGTGACCCTAATTGTGATGTAAAGGGTACATGTCGGCTCCACCATATGTGAAAGATAATTACTGTTTATTGTAATAATTAATTATTTTCTGAGTTATTGAGGTCGACCCTGTTGTGCCAATAGACACCACTTTTGGTATGTCCAGTCTAGTATAAATAAAGGTGATTTTCCCATTGAGGAAACACACAAGTCACTTGTCATTTGGAAATTTCAACAAGTACATCTTCTAGGGCTGAAGTGTGCACCTCTCATGGGCACAAGTTTCAAGGTAGTAGAGCACCCTCTTGTGTGCATTAGGGTTTCATGGTTGGAGGATCTTCTCTTGAGAATATAGCAAAGGATTGTTGGGTTTTTCTCTCTTGTTGAGAAGGGTTTTCCCAGGATATTTCTTGTGTTCTTGTGCATGGTATTTCTTCTTGTGATCTTGGTTATTGTAACAATTGTGAATGGTGTAGCTGCATTTGTTTATGGTTCAAGTACATGACTAAAATGAAATAAACCTCATACTTGAGCCAAGCATAGTGAAAATTCAACATGGTATCAGAGCATAGGTCTTGAAGAACCCATTGCACAAGCATTAAAGCAGCTGTCCTCTCTCTTCTACAGAATCGTATGACCTCCTAGGGTTTCCAAAATTTCGTATGACCCTCTCCTTCTTGTGTGTTCCAACACTTAAAACTGAAACGTTGGGGCTAAAAATTACATAGGGGTGTACGACCTCCCTCAGCGCACCTCCAACAACTCTCAGATTGCAATTCTGAGAATTTTGGATTTTTGGCCCTAGGGTTTCTAGGACTTCGCAATTTTCTGTAGAAAATTCAGATCTAGGGTTTCTGCAGCTCGTTGAAGGAGCTTTTCAGATCACCAGTGTTCTTCTGACTTTCAAGTCTTATTGTTGGTAGTCA
>ML797064.1:203761-230646 GCA_009831015.1 Picea engelmannii
GGAAGACTTATTGTGTGTACTAAATCCTTGCCTTGACGTCATCTTCCTTCCTTTCTTCCTTTCGATGAAGAGAAGGAAGAAAGGAAGGAAGATGACGTCAATGCAAGGATTTAGTACACACAGATGTGTGTGGGCCCATGTCTCGAAAGTCCTTGAGTGGTCGTGAGTACTATCTCACATTCATTGATAACTACTCAAGGAAGACCTGGATCTATTTCCTGAAGACCAAGAGTGAGGTCTTCAAGAGGTTCCAAGAGTTTAGAGCTCTTATGGAGAACCAATCTGGAAAGAAGATCAAGGTCTTGCGGTCGGATAACAGAGGAGAGTATTCCTCCACTTAGTTCATAGACTTCTGTGCCCAGCATGGGATCAAAAGACAGATGACCGTACCCTACAACCCCCAGCAGAATGGAGTTGTCGGGAGGAAGAACCGGGCTATCACCAGTGCAGTGAGATCCATGCTACACGATCAACGTTTGCCTCTTTACCTATGGGCATAGGCGAGTGCTACTGCAGTTTACCTGCAAAATAGGAGTCCCCACAGGATATTGGGGAAGATGATTCCTAAGGAGGCCTTCAATGGTAGGAGGCCCGATGTCGAGCACATCAGGATCTTTGGGTGCTTGACCTATTCTCATGTCCCCTTAGAGAAGAGGACAAAGCTAGAGCCCATAGCCCAATAGGGGATTCTAGTTGGATACTCAGAGGTGTCCAAAGCCTACCGTATCTACATTCCATCACTTAGGAGAGTGGTGGTGAGCAGAGATGTCGGATTTGAGGAGGGTAGGGCTTTTCAGAGATCTCTCGAGTCGAGAGTTAGTGTGGAGGATGATGCAGAGGCATCGATTGATGTCTCAGAGGGAGCACAGCCTTAGGTTTCCGGTACGCCAATTTCAGGGGTAACAGGGTCACCCTGCACAACTTCAGGATCTCAGAGTGTTGAGACTAGACCTGAGGCAGATACTCTTGGGCAGGGAGATCTTACTTCTCCATTGACTACTTCAGGGAAGAGGAGACCTAGATGGTTCCAAGAGACCCTGAAGGAGGCCAAGGAGAACGTAGGAGAGCCCAAGAGGCAGTTCAGAGAGAGTAGACCTCCAGTGAGACTTGGATCCTATTTGGCTTTAGTGACGAGTATCTCAGATACCGATCCATAGACATTTGCGTAGGTAGTGGACCAACAGGTCTGGAGAGAGGCCATGCTGGAGGAGTATGACTCCATTGTGCGCAACGATGTTTGGGAAGTGGTTCCGAGGCCAGTGGGGAAGTCAGTTGTGACTTCCAAGTGGTTGTACAAAACCAAGTATGTTGCAGATGGCAGCATAAAGAAACACAAGGCCCGATTTGTGGCGAGAGGCTTCTCTCAGATAGAGGGAGTCGATTATGATGAGACATTCGCACCAGTTGCGAGATACACCTCGATCAGGAGTATTATTTTCATAGCGGCGGAGATGGGTTGGAGCATACATCAGATGGATGTGAAGACCGCATTTCTAAATGGCTTTATAGAGGAGGAGGTGTACATTGAGAAACCACAGGGGTTCGAGGTGACTGAGAGGGAGACTCACGTGTGCCTTTTGAGAAAGACACTGTATGGTCTGAAGCAAGCTCCCAGAGCTTGGTATTCACGTATTGACACATACTTGCTTCAGATGGGTTTCGAGAAGAGCGATGCTGATCCTAACCTCTATTACATCATTAGAGGTGAGGACATGCTCATTCTCATTCTGTATGTGGATGACTTGTTCATCACAAGAGCAGAGGATCTCATAGCTGAGTGCAAGTTGGGACTTGCATCAGAGTTTGAGATGAGTGACATTGGGTCGATGCACTGTTTTCTGGGTGTGGAGGTATGGTAGGAGGAGGGACATATTTCTTGGGTAGGGGAAGTATGCTGCAGATATTCTGAGTAGATTTCAGATGGAGGACTGCAGACCTATGTTGACACCCATGGTTACCAACTAGAAGAAGCTTAGTGCTTCAAATTCCCAGTTGGTAGATGCTACAGTTTATAGGTAGTTGATCGGTTCACTTATGTATCTGGTCAACACTAGACCATATATTTGTTTTGCCGTGAACACTCTCAGCCAACATATGGTAGAGGCAAGGAGTGTTCACTGGATAGGGGCAAAACATGTGTTGAGGTACATTGCTGGGAGAGTTGATTTTGGCCTGGACTATATTATAGGTGATGGGGTCAATTTGGTTGGCTACACCGACTCAAACTGGGCAGGATGTGCTACTGACAGGAAAAGCACCTCAGGGTGTTGCTTTGGTTTGGGGTCAGGACTTATTTCCTGGTTCAACTGGAAATAGAAGTCGGTTGCTTTGAGTTCCACCGAGGTAGAGTACATGGCGGCTAGTCAGGCTAGTTGCGAGGCCATTGGCTTCGTAAGATGCTGGTAGGATTATTTTGTTAGGAGTTGCCACCGACCGTCATACACTGCGATAATCATAGTTGTATCAAACTCTTTGAGAATCCAGTTTTCCATGATCGGTCGAAGCACATTGATATCGGATATCACTTCATCAGAGATTGGGTTGAGAGAGGGGCAATACAGTTACAGTATATATCGACTGACGAGCAGATTGCAGACATCCTCACCAAGGCCTTGCCAAGGGGCAAACATGTCTACTTTAGAGACAAGATGGGCTTGGTGAGAAACACTTTCCTCGGTAAGAGGGAGTGTTGATATTTATGTACCTTGGGAAGTGTTCCCCATGTGTTTGTGAGCTCCTAAACACGTGGGAAGTACTATGTACTTTGTGCCTTGTACTTTATGTCTAATTTCACTTTGACTTGGAGATTTAAGTCAAAAGTGAAATTAGGTCATTTTAGCCTAAATGACTATTAATTCACTTTGTGGGTGAATTAGGAGACATAAAGTGAACTTAGGGGAACTTAACCCAAAGTGGGTTTGAGAGTGAGATTATTATGGGATGATCTCAACCTTTGATTGGACATGAGATGGGATGATCTCATCTGTTCATATTCTAGGTTTCCTTATGGAGGTTCAAGAGGGGCGCAAAGGGCAAAAGAGGGCTCATTCACTCATTTGATCACCTTGAGGTTTTGGTAAAGAGTAGAGAAGTGAGGATTGAGGGTTTGGAGCAACAAACGTGGGTGCACATGTTCATGGAGGGTGCATGGCTTTTTAGAGCTTCATCATTTGTATAGTGAGAGTATTCTCTAGTGGGAGGGCGCACACTTAGAGCAAGTGCGCAAGCTAGCAGGTACATCTTCTTGTGGAGAGTTCTTGTTTCTGGTTTGTGGGTTGTTGAGAGGGAAATCAAATGGTAGTTTGAGTGCAAGGGTCCAGCAAACAACAAAGGGAAAGAGCAAGGGCGCAAAGCATCTTCAAGCAAATAAGAGAGAAAGGGGGCACACTCTTCTAGGGGTGCATATCCCAAGGAACCCATTGCAAAGCTTGAGAGGAGCTTGCAAAGTATCATGTTCCTTTGTATTTATCTTTCTTGTTGTTCTTAAAGCTTGAAGCACTCCAGAGTCCATATATATACATCTATCTCAAACTGGTTTTCCCCGGGGGGGTTTTGTCCAAGGTCATGTTGACCAAAAACTATTGTGTTCATTTTCATGTATGCTAGAGTTTAGAACAACAATGTTTTCAGTTGTAAAGATCTAAGAGGTTTGTTACATAGTTTAGAATGCATGTGCTAACCTGTTGGTGTTAAAAACTACTTGCAAGAGCACCTAAAAGCCTATGTAACCTTAACAAAACAACAGTGAAGTTTTTGGACAGTTTGCTGATATAAATCAACATCAAATAAAAGTGTATCAGCAAAAACTTAGAGCCAACTTAAGGTCAAAGACAGACCTAGTTGGCAGCCTGTTAGGACCTCAGAAAATCTTCACAAATCCCCTTTTATGGATTGGTCAAACCATAGTTATATGGTGTTGTTTGTAAAGTCGGCCCCTAGGGCTAATTAAAGTGGTTTTAGCCACTAGTTGAAGTCAGCCCAACTTGGTGAAGAGACACAACCCTAACGCCTCCCAGCTAGTATAAATAAGAGAGGATAACACCTCATTCTCACACTCACTAAGTCACTCATCTAGTGTGAGTTTTGAAGGAGGCTGCAGTTAGAAGAAGGAGAAGAGAGAGGCACATGCTTAGTTTTGGATATTCTTGGTGGTTTGGTCTTTTCTCTTGGCATTGTATTGGCATTCTATATTAAGGAAGTTTTTGCTAGGTTTTCTCCCCCATGAGGGTTTCCCAGGATAAAATGTTGTGTACATGTTACGAGGAAAATCTCTCTATGGCTAGGGCAAACCACAACAGATGGAAATGACTGCAGAAATCAACTTTATTCTCAAGTATGCTATATAAACAAATATGCTAGCAAGACAAGATAAAAGGCCTACCTTGTCCAGACGTTCGATGAATTCCACCGTTGAGCACTTGACCCAAAGCAATATACCTGCAACTAGTCCTCAACAACCAAGCAAAGCAAGCATATGGTGATGATATATGATGTTAACACATTCAATAGCATAATCCATTAATACACATAACAAATATGCCCATGAAATAATAATTCAAATATTTGCAAGATATCAATTGGACGGGAAAAGAGTATTTCTATTAATATATGATCAACAGAAGTGAAAAAGTTACAGACTTCCGTGTCGGCACGGTTCGGAACCGAGAAACTAAGTTCCTTCCAGCTGGGCCTCCACCACTTCAATCCTCCACCAAAGGCAAGCTCATAGAAGAGAGACAATGAAGTTCTCAATCAATAAGGGAAGAGCTTGGGGGCTGAACACTGTGTTCAAACTTAAAGGACAAAGTGATGCAGACTCAATATGAAGTGAATAATTTCTCCAGAGTAACTTTGCTCTCAAAGTTGAATTCTTTCTCCTTTTTTCCATAGCTCGTAATTGGTCCATTTATAGCCTTCAAATGGAACTGAAGGGCCGAGTCGGAACGTTTCCAGTATATGGAAGGCCAAGGATCATTGATCTCTTGTCGTGACATGCAAACCCGACACCATTTTTCATTTTTGGGCACAAATCCCAATGTACGCGGGCTGTAGTGGTGCAACCTGCGTTTACGCATGCTGCATAGTAGGCAAAGTGCGTACATGTGGAAAAAATGTATTTTAAGCTCTTGGATTTGCAAAAAGGGATGAAAAGTCTGCATAGGGAAATAGAAAAAGGCCCTCTGTGCAAGATTGCATAGGGTGAGGCAAATCTTGCTACAACAGTACCTTGTGATTGTGTTTCTCTCAGTGATCCTACTTATGCTATTATTGTCTAGTAAATTGAAAAGAACTTAATAGCAGCTCTAAATTTAACATTAAGGTCCCTAATGGCTGCCTGTTTGCCTTGTTTCTTGGTGCCATAACCTGTTCCATGGATTGCCTAAGATTGGCCAATTGGGATCTCGTGAGGTTGACACCTAGAAAGATCTTATGTGGGAGGGGTGAATGTGGTCTCTTAGCTCGCAGGGCTTTAAGATGATCCCCTGGATCCCTGAAATGGAGGAAAAGTGTTCAGTTGGCGCCAACCCATGCTTGCTTGAGGCTGATGTTTTTCAGATCAATGGTGTTGTGAATGAAAAGAACTGCCCATTTGCATAGGGTCCAATAAAGTAGAGGAGGGGAGTCCATGCACACCAAGGTTGAGCTCCCTTGCCTGTCTAAGGCATGCCTCGGTGATTTTGGCCTGAACTACCTCTTCAATTTGGCGAGTGGGGGTGGGGGGGTGGGGGCTTCTCCTTCTTCTGGACAACCCTGTACCCAAGAGTTAAGAGTATGCTATTGAATTTCCGTCTCCTGTTTGAGAAGTGCTTGTTGGGACCTCATCTTTCTTGCATAAGGCCTGAAATTTCAGATTGCAGAGTGAAGGAGTGCCCATGCAGGATTTGGAGATGTAGATTTTCCTGGTTTTTTATGGGAACAAGTTGTTTCAGTTTGTGGTTATCGAAGTCCACTTCCACCACCAAAAACTGGCCTTTGGGAAATATCAACCTATGTGAGATGTGAAAGTGCAAGTATCCAGGTGAAGAACAAAATCAGCATCTTTATCCCCAAATGTTTCTTTTACCCTTCTAAAAACTCACCAAAGGTGGCTCATATGATCCTGGACTAACTTTCTGAGTTGGGGAGGATTTGAAATTTAAGTTTAGAGAGAAAACAATACAGAAGCAGAAAATGAATTATTTTGTGGGCAACTATGAATACAGAATAAATAATTGGAAAGTGGCACGCTAATTCTTTGTGGCTTCTTGATTTTGAAATACAAAACCTGCATTGATGGATTTATTGCCCTCTATGTACTGCTTAGTAACTCATGAAGTTATCGTCTATGTAGAAACAGCAATGTGACAGGTCTTTGTCTCCAGTACATTGGCATGCATCTACTATATTTGTTACCTGTTTGTTGGTTAAGTTAGTCATATGCAATGCTGAAACAGAATATAGGGAGTTAGTGTGACACTAACTCTAGAATATAGGGAGTTAGTATAAAAATTATATATATCGGACCTTGGTCTGTCCCAAATAGGAAGGAATAACTCTCATTCTAGTTTATGCAAAATTATAACACTTATTTAGATTTCCTATAACTATTTGTGACCTTAATCACATTTTATTTCCAGGAAAAGGACTGTTGATACATTTGTCTTCACTCACTGTGGCTTTTTCTTTGGTACCTGTAGCCTTTGGCTAGTGCATATGGATTGGCAAAGCATAGAGATGGACGTTGGGAATGGGCAATTGCACCTGGTGTATCTCCATCTTCCAGATATCAGCATGCTGCAGTAAGTTTGTTATGATATAATAGCTGTTTTATCATCTATTAGTAAAACAGCCCTGACTTCAAACAAATTTGTTTCCATGGATCTTATTTAGTTTTTTCTTAGGTTTTTGTTAATGCAAGGCTCCATGTTTCTGGTGGAGCTCTTGGAGGTGGTCGAATGGTAGAGGATGCTTCGAGTGTTGCAGGTATTCTTAATTGGACTGCATCTATAGTCACCGATGTCTCCTTATCTAGTTCATTTCCTATACAAGTGGCATAGCATTTTCATGCACTTTTGATTATATACCATTGGAATTAAAAGTTATTTGCACTGCTTGTTTTTAGTTTTGGATACTGCAGCTGGAGTCTGGTGCGACAGGAAGTCAGTGATTACTAGTCCTCGGACAGGAAGATACAGTGTAGATGCTGCTGGTGGGGAAGCATCGCTTGAACTCACAAGGCGCTGTCGTCATGCTGCTGCGGCTATGGCTGATCTAGTTTTCATCTATGGTGGCTTACGAGAAGGTATATTTTTTTCCATTTGTAAATCCTTAGGGAATATCTTTTAAACAGCATTTGCCATTCTGTATATGAAATATGAAAAGTTTGATGATCTAACTTTTAGCTGTTCTTGTACATGAATCGGTTTATTCTTTTTAAGATTTTCTTATTCTATGTTTTCTTTCTTTAACCTGCTAATATGCCTGAAGTTTTAACTGTCATGATAATTTGTGTATTTTTTGTATTTATTGATTTTTCTGTGTACAGTACGGGATAAACAATATGTACAGCTGGGTGTTTTCCAACTATTTGTTAAGAAAATGTTGCATCTTAGCTGTGATGTTAGAAGCTACTTGTGGTATACATAAGGATCTCTAAAATATCAGCAGAGCCTCGTTGATAGGATTACGTAGTAGGTTATATGAAATTTGTTGGTTTAGGATTTATATAAAAGAGAATAGTAGTTATCCGGAATAAAATTTTCTGTACAGGTTACAAAGTTATATTACTTTCTAGTCATTCTTGAGATTCAGTAATTGCCAATTGTTCCTTGCCTGTATTTTCATCCCTCTTTAAATATATTTAAGAAACTAAATTGTCATCTCAATTTAAGTTTTAATAGTTAAGATTATCTGAGTTATTTCATGTGAAATGCATACAGTGTATTTTTGCATGATATCTTCATAAAGAGCAGACATAAATTTTATGTATTGCTGGTGCAAGCCTTAAATATCTCAGCATTTCACCTAAGTTTTGATTTTCTCACATGATCTGCAGTTCTTTTTCTTGGTTAGAGTAATAAGTTTTCTTTGACATAAAATCGTAACAGAAAAATATTTAGTTCGCTAGCCACCAGTGTAGAAATTTTGGAAATATGCTCAATATGAAATTTTCACTCATTTCAGTGAGGTCACAGGTTTATCACATATAACTTTCATCCTTAGTCAAATTAGTCAATATGTCAAATATCTCAAATTTGTCCACTACTAGTCTCGGCAAGTTGAAGTAGATTAACACCACAAAACACTTCAACACTAGATCAATGCAGCAGCCCTTAGAGCATAATCTAGTCGAGTATACACAGGTGAAAATCACATTCATTAGCAGGGGAAATATAACGTCATATTTCAGATCTGAAGTTTCATCTAAGCCCTGCCAAATCACTCAACATTTTAGCCTTGCTATACCAATAAATCAACACATCAAAACAGCCATGAAACTTCCTCAAAACACATGGAAACCAGATCTGGAAATACACAGCCATCATAGAGCTTCGTGAAAGAAGGCAAATTGCCATTAATGATTAAACAAAATGGCATTTGAGGAAAAAATAGTGCCACAAAAATCCCCGGAGTTCCACAATATTCACTGTAAATAACAAAGTTATAGAAATTTATGGCATTCTGCCCTCAAACATATCCCACCGTGTCAAAAAGGAAAAGGGGCCCAGATCCAATTAGGTATTCAAGAAAGCCCAACCATAAGCTGGTAGTTCTTGTTTGTGATCATCATGATCCCTAGGCTCATTTGCTGGTGCTTTGTGTGTTGTATACCTACAAATAACATATTTTGTACATGAGTTATTTTGTTTGTAAGCTTATAAATGGTCCTTAACTAAGTTAGTTGCGAGTTGTTAGTTACTCATATTAATGAGTCATCACTAAGTGGAGAGGTGTTAGTTACATGCATTAATGATTTATCACTATGTTAATGGAGAGGTGTTAGTATGGGAGTTGTATTAAAAGGTGTTTCCCCCCTCACATCAATAATTTCTATTATCACGGCAATCTAATATTTATACTCATTTGAGTACCGATTATATGGTAAGTCTTCCTGCGTCTTTTTCCAATCCCTAGGTGTGCAGGTGCCCCTGACCCTTTCTTTTCTTCATTGTTGTTTATTACCAGTTCATTATTGATTAATTTTGAAGTAGTCCAGTTCTGGGCAATGGAATGCTTCAAGTTGGTATCAGAGCAAGTCAATTTCACTTTCATTGCGCTTGAAAAAATAGGGAAAGACAGAAAAAGATAGAAAAATCAGGGCCATGACACTCGAATCGATTTATGAAACTTTTTGAGCAGATTTGTCAGAAACAAATTGCAGATCTAAGTCTACTAGAAAAAAAATATGTGGTTTCAACAAAAAAACCACTCAAATTGGAGCTCAGACAACAAAAATATTTAACATTAAAAATATGCCCTTTTTAGGGATTTTTTTACTACATCCTTGGCTACGTTTTCAAGGTTTTTAGCAGTTTATCAGAAGTATTTCTTGGGTTTGACTCTACAATTGAAAAGTATATCTTCTTAGATATTTTATGCTTAATTTAAATTTATAATGAAAAAGTTATTACTATTTTAATTTGGGCAAGTATAGCCAAAGAGTTGAAATTGTTGTGGCAAAAGTTCAATGAGCAAGAGAAGAAGATAAGAGACCAATTAATATGGATCATCATAAAAGGGGGTTTTATGAGAAGACATGAGCACCAAAAGGAGATGCATCTTCTACAAGATTTGCAGAAATAGTCTTCCCACATTGCTTAAGGATTATGTCATCAACGCTTTTAACTCTCATTGGTACAAAGTAGCAAGAATTCAAATGTTAGGAAGCAGAGGATGTAGTTGCAGCATTAGAATCTTCTCCTATCTATGATCGATTGATTTGTGAAGAGGGTTGAGAAGAGGGAAAAACATCTCCCACCATCTCTTTCAAGAATCTATTCCTCTACTTGAGGGATCTCTCTTATTGTGCATAGTGTTGGATCTTCTTGTCAAGGGAAGTCCAAGAAAATGCAATCAATCTACCCGATCAAGAACTAATAAGCATTACAGTAAAATTGTCCAAGAGGAGTCTCTTCTGATAGATCTTTCCACAGCAAATCTAGCTACAACAAAAAGAAACCATTGATATCAATATAATAACAATGACATAAACATGTTCTGCGATCTCATTGGGAAGTTACTAGCTCCCTCTAATTTTGAGATCAAAGGCCCTGTGTGAAGGGAGTGAATGGTGTGCTACAAAGTTAGTGGTGTGCTGTATATGATTCCATATTACTTGTATGGCTATAGGAGGATGACTTTGGGGACCAGTTGTAGTTTTATTTACTTCTTCCCTATGCTATGAGCTCAAAGCATTTTTGGAAAGAAGGGCATGCTGTGTCACTCACAGAACCAATGATAAGAAGGCTTATGGTTGCAAAACATGTACTTATTGTATTTGTTAGTCGTTGGGATCCCTGGGCTAGTTATTCCCCAATATGTTAATAAAGGTTATTTTTGGGTACCAGTTGCACTTTTATTTACTTCTTCCTTATGCTTTGAGCTCAAAGCTTTTTTTTAAGGAAGGGATGTTGTGTCCCTCCAATAACCGATGACAAGAAGGGTTATGGATGTAAAACATGTACTTGTTGTATTTGTTAGTCGTTGGGAGTCATAGGCTAGTAATGCCCCAATATTTTAAAGGTTATTTTTGTATAATTAGGCCTACTTTTATCATGTAAACATTAAATAAGTAATTAGTAATAAGATTGGAGATAGTTTTGGGGACAAAGCTTATTTAAGGAGAAAGGCATGTTGTGTACCAATACACATCATATTTTGTACATGAGCTATTTTGTTTATAAGTTTATCTATAACCCATAACTAAGTTGAGAGTTGTTAGTTACTCATATTAATAAGTCATCATTGAGTTAGTGGGAAATAGTGGTTGATTTAGGAGATTTTTTCTTTGCGATTTTTTTGTTTATTTTGTAGAGGGGAAGCGGGTGATTAAGAACAAAGGGATTACTCGTTGTTTGTTTTGCCCATGAAAGGGCTAGAAGGGGTTGGGGGTTGCTTTAGATTTTTAAAATATTGAAAAAAATGAATATTTTTTGTATTTTTTAAAGTTTGCCAATATTTTCTCCGATGTTACTGATAAGTTACTTTCTGGACCATTGGCGATATATTTGCCAACATGATATTTGCAACATTGATTCCAACCCCTGGGTGTGCCAATGCCCCCAACCCTTTGTTCTCTTCTTTGATGTTTTATTTCCAATTCATTGTTGATTAATGTTGAAGTGATTCCATTACAGTTATGGAAATGCTTCATTGTGGAGTGGAGGATCCCATCCATCCACACCCATTTTCTGCTCAAGGCATCTGTAGAAATTTTGGAATTCTGGCTTTATTGCAATTCTGAAATTCACCTCACACTGGAGGTTTCCCGGATCCAAACCCTATGAATATTCAGCGATCTGAAATATAAATGACAGCAACAAACAGCGGACAATATTTCAACCCACTTCAACCCTAATCCACCAGGCAATTCTAGGGTAAGGATACTAAACATATGCTAACAAGTTTCAACCCTTAGGGCACACGTTCCAAGCATAAATCAAATCTTGAATCACTGCAGTTAATGGAGATTTGCAGCAGTAAATCTGCTCTATTATCTTCTATATTAATGTTAAATCACTTAACAATTTCAACCTTCACTTATGTCAAATCATCATGACAAACTATTGCTGGAAAGTACCAAACCAAGAAGATAATCGATGCTGAAATCAAATCTGCCGTACCAGACTCTAACCAAGGTCAAGCATCCACCTGAACTAAGCCATCCATATGTCCATCAACCATCACCAAGGAGCTAGGAGACATGGCACTCTCCTAGCAAGTTGAAAACACTTTTGGAGTAACCCCAAAAGCTAACAGTGTCCTGACATGTGTATGGACAAATTCACCATGGGGTACTTGTCCAATGGAATGCAAACTTATTGACTCATACTGGTAATTTTTCTAGCCAATTTAATCTCATATTCATCATTAACTCACTTCTAGGAAGCCTCGTTATGAATTGCATATAACCATGAACTTGTGAGTGGATCTGTATGTTTAGTCCTGCAATATGTCAATATATGTAATATGTTTCTTCAGAAACTAATAGAGACAAGTTATTTTTTGTTGTAATATTATACTGAGGTTCCTCCCTAAGGGTCTAGGTTCACATGGTATGTGCCTTTTCAAACTTAGGTCATTTATCATATAGAGAACTACTTGTTCCCATGGATCTAATGCTTTCTTCTGGTATGAGGTCCGAAGACTGCAGATTGTAATGCAACTATTCTCTAGCATACTGTGAACTTCTCCCAGCGAGCTATCATTTTATTTTGTCTGTATGTTTCTTTACCTTAACATTTCCTATTTTCAGCATAGGCCACATGTTTTTCCCCCTGTGGTAATGTAATTCTATGAAATCCCATTTCTAGATGCTGGAGGGCAGTTGTATCTTATATTGTAATAGAGGAGAGATTATAGCCTTTGGTGGATGCAAGAAGTTTTCGGTCATTTTTTGGTTGGAGGGAGTAGTTGGTATCCGTGCCTTGATGTTTTCAAAGAACATGGAACAAGTTTTTGCTCTTAGTAGCATGTAAAATGTAAGCTACATCTTTGAAAAAGTATCAATCTCATTATGTTGATGATGCTGGCAATTTACCATTTGTGTTGTCTTTTTGTTTTTTTCCATATATAAAATATGGTTCTTTACATTGTAGAATGTGTGTCTCTGCTAAAATTTGGTAACAATTATTTGCAGGTGTTTTGCTGGATGACCTGCTTGTAGCAGAAGATTCAGCAGCCCCAGAAACATTCAGTTCTTACCCAGGAACAATTCCAGGTAGATCTGGTTATATGGATGGACAAGCTAGACCTCCACCCCCAGGTGATATCTCTGATGGTGCTGTTGTAATGGGAATCCCTGTTGTGCCTTTCGTCAATGGCCATGCCTCTATCGATATATCTACAGAAAATGCATTCTTCCAAAGACAAAGGTCAGATGCCTTTAAACCCTCTTTATGCATGAACATGGAGAGAAAATTTAATATCTGAATGCTTCTAGATGACTCAACAATTTCCTCTGACAGAAATGGATCAGCAACTCTTTGTAATAGACTCTGTTGGATTAGTAATCTGAATGTGGCTTTCTGTTGTTTATGCATGGTTTAGTAAATTTTTTTGTGCATGTTTTCTAGTAGCTTCATCTTAATGAATGATTTTTGAAAAATCATCTGGACCGTGGTAACTAAAATCTTTACATTACAGGAGCTTGGCTAGAGGTGAGGAGACTCTGGTTGAAGCTTCTACTGCAGAAGCAGAAGCTATAAGTAAAACATTGGCAAAAGCACGGGAGAGTAACACAGAGGTAGAGCAATCGCATGATCAGGATCGGGGAGCAGATTCAGTGCAAAGTGGGGATGGATTGTTTAACCCTGGGAGGTCACCTAATGTAGTTTTACCGAATGACCCTTTGCTGACTGGAGTTCGACTTCATCATAGAGCTGTAAGAAGACATTTGTTATAAAACAAAGACCTACTTACATGCCAAGTGATTCCAGAAAGTTCACAAGTTCATTTGCATGCATTATTTTCCTTATCCTATTTCTTGATGCTGTTAATAATGGCCCCTGTTTTCTGTAGATCCTACCACAGTTAGAAAATGTGTCATATTTATCATTTGTGTCTATTTTTGATGATGAGTGCTATTTCTGCATATCAATCATATATGGCTGTTAGTAATATGAAAATAAGTTTAAGATTCTTGTTGGTTTACCTTTGTAGGTAGTGGTAGCTGCGGAAACTGGGGGAGCCTTAGGTGGTCTTGTAAGACAACTTTCTATTGATCAGTTTGAAAATGAAGGCAGGCGAGTGAGCTATGGGACTCCTGAGAGTGCTGTTGCTGCAAGAAAATTATTGGACAGGCAGATGTCAATCAATAGCATACCCAAAAAGGTAGTTTTGGATGCCATACTTTTTTGACATACAATGAATATTGTTTTTTACAGTAAAGTAAAAAAATGATTTGTTTTTCCTGCATGACAATGAAATAAATTATTTTATGCAGGTATTAGCATATTTATTAAAGCCACGTGGCTGGAAACCTCCTGTGCGCAGGCAATTTATTTTAGATTGCAGTGAAATAGCAGAGCTCTGTGAGAGTGCAGAACGGATTTTTGCTCGAGAACCTAGTGTTTTGCAAATTAAGGCTCCTGTTAAGATCTTTGGTGATTTACATGGTCAATTTGGAGACCTCATGCGTTTGTTTGATGAGTATGGTGCCCCTTCAACTGCGGGAGATATCTCGTAAGTCTAATAATGTGTTCTAGGCGGTTCACATTTTCATTGCTTGCATAATTCTGCTTATTATAAAAGATTGCGATCTTGTTAAGTATTGCAGAGCAACATATTGGTGGCACGAGTAATTTTATATGCATTTATTTTCAACAGATAGGAGCATTTTCTGATTCAAATGTTTTTAAGTACATTTCACATGGTTGTTGGTAGTCTGACTAAAAGTTTCTAGGGCTACAAAATTCCAAGTATTTCATGTTAATGCAACTGATTATAGTTGCTGAAAATTGATAAACTAAACTTAATTGTTCTGGTGGATCCAACAACCCTGTCAACTAGAGACCAGCTTTACTTTTTATTTGTCCTAACGGGGTAACTTTCTAGCAGCATTCTTTTCTATTGGATGTGACACAAGCTAATTTAATCTTCAATATGTTGTGACTACATCTTCATTTAGTCCTGGGGATATACAATCAATTTATTTTTTATTTTTATATTTTTTCCCATTCATTTAGTTGCTGGATACTGGATTCTGTAACTACAGACAATAGTATTGATTCATTAAAGTATTATAATTGTGCAGATGGATGTCCATTTGTTCTGATTCTTGTGGTTTATTGCTCTCAGATACATCGATTATCTTTTCTTGGGAGATTATGTGGACAGAGGACAGCATAGTCTGGAAACAATTGCTCTTTTGCTTGCTCTCAAGGTAATGTATGAAACTGGAGTATAAGTCGTTGGTTCCCTTATCTAAACTGCACTGTGTAGCTCCATTTCTGTTTCTATCTTCATTTTTTCGGTGCTATATAATTATAGATCTGTGGTCAGAGGCCCATTGTTTAAAGTTTGAAGAAGGATATTTCCATGCATGCTTATTCCTTTCTTGGCAGGTGGAACATCCATATAATGTACATTTGATTCGTGGAAACCATGAAGCTGCTGACATCAATGCACTGTTTGGCTTTCGGATTGAGTGCATTGAACGCTTGGTAAAACCTTGCCATATTTTTTTTCAAGTGCTCATACTTTTGGCTGTATTGGTTTACTGATTATGCTTATGAATCATATTGATATAATGGTGGACAGGGTGAGAAGGAAGGAATATGGGTATGGCAGCGCATCAATCAGTTATTCAATTGGTTGCCCCTAGCTGCTTTGATAGAGAAGAAAATTATCTGCATGCATGGTGGGATTGGCAGGTCAATCAACCATGTTGAGCAGATTGAAAATTTGCAACGTCCTATCACTATGGAAACTGGATCTGTTGTTCTCATGGATCTGCTATGGTAATCTGCTTAATCTATATGCTGAATTGGTGAAATGCAAATGTGATATCAAGTCAATTCATAGGTTTGGACTTAGAGACTAATGTGATATTTCTTACTTGCAGGTCTGATCCGACTGAAAATGACAGTGTTGAAGGCTTGCGGCCAAATGCTAGAGGCCCTGGTCTAGTGACTTTTGGAGTATGTTTCCAACTCAAAACCTGTATATGAGCTATAATTTGCTATGTTTACATAAACCAGTTCTTGTCAAATCTATCCAATCAATGTCTTTTCTAATTTTATGTGAAAACATATGGATATATGTTTTAACTTTTGTCATTACGAAATAGTAAGAATTAGTGTAATTTTAATTGCTGCAAGAGAATGCAGGTGGAAATATAAAACAATTATTAGGATTCTCTCTTTATACTATATAGGTTGGTAAGGTTGGGTGTGCTGGTACTAATGGTTTGTGAAAAACAGATATGACTTCCTTTACTGCTAAACCTAGGTTATTGTTATGGGCTTATCCTTGGGTTTGCTTGTTCTCAGCATGCAGCTAGGTATGTTTTCTTCCAAATATGCTTTTTTGAATCACCAAGTTCCATCTCATGCACATATATCATGCAATCATGAGCACTCCATGGTGCAAAGCCCCAAGGGTTCAAGGCTCTTTAAGGCTTAAGCACAAGATGGACAAATGCTAAGCATGTGTCAATTGCGTTGTCAGTTGTAACCCGTTAATGCTATCAAGTCGATGAACCCACCATAAGATATATCAGTAGATTTCTTCTAGCCACACATAAGGAAATGCTCCTTATACAATAAGTGAATGCATGCCAAATGGAAAAAACAAATAAGTGTATGTCATTCCATCTCTCAATCCTTGAAGGAAACTGCCAGGGCTCCAGTCGTAGCACATAAGAGTAGGTTTTCACATGCAATTACAACATACAGAGTGCTTTTCTAATTTTGATACCCTATATATATTACTCGATTCCTATTGAAGGCACATTAGTTTGTGCAATCTAGTCCTTCAATAATAGAATGCATTTTTATCTAGAGCTTTTGTAAGAGGTAGATGTTAGAGGTTTCATCCCTTGTTATGCTTTTGCCAGGCTAGTTCTTGAATGAGATGAGAACATTCAGGAAATTATAGACTAAAGCCATAATCTTTATGTAAAGTTAATACAACCACTATCCAGAAGATATATCTGGGTATCATTAATCTATGAGAGTAGCCATTGTTATGCATGTGCTTACCTAAAATGAGAATTTTAATGACAAAAAATAGATAGAGTAATGAAATAACAATAGAATTTGATAATATCCAATAATGTGACTTGGTATAATTCAGTGTTGGAAAAATTGGAATTGGAAAAAAATCGGTGTGGTTCAACAACTCTGCAAAATTGACAAAAAAGGGGGCCAAAATTAGACTATAAATATAAACTAACAATGACAGAAGATTTGAAGATGGTGAATAAAGACCAAGCTTTTTCCCTCGAAACACATTGGAAGTTTCTTCTCTTGCAAAATCGCAATCACAACCTTGTTATATAACTGGTGGAACTTGAAGTTACACTTAACTTGTAAATGGTTGTCTTTTGGGATTCATCTCAAGGAACCTTTATGAATCTTATTTGAGTTCAATTGTCATTCAAAACGTTATTCAAGTACTGTTCTGGTTAGGTGTTAGAACTGTATTGTACAGTTGTAACATGTGTATGTGTGAACCCTGTATGGAAGATAGTAGAAGGGAATGATTATGCATGAAAGGGATTGTTTAGCGTTTGAGTTGCCCAAAAAAGGTGCTGAGCTAGTTTAACAACAAGAGAAATTGTATATGGTCTATTTTAAACCGATTTAGTGTTGATTGCTAATGGGCCAAGTTATTTCAACATCAAGGTGGAGTTATTCCAACATCAAGGTGATGAGTGCTGGACTGTTTTTAATTGTTCACTTATGTTTGTTGAGATTAACTTGACAAATTTCAACTTGTTCGACTTCAACATATAAATTAATATTAGTTTCTTGACTATAAATTGACAATGGGCCAATGTTCATTTGTAATTTTTGACCAATCTTTTTGGAGGTCTCAGGGATTCCTACAAAGATGGGGAGTAAAATAATACTAAATAGTGTTGTTTACAATCTTCTTGGAGGCATCTAGCCCATTTATATCTATAAATTCCAAACACATTTGAGTTTGAACAAATGGTGACCTAGATTTCATGGGTGTCACATCCACATATAAGGGACTATAAACCATTAAAATGGTGGTGTGTTTAGTAAATAGTGTTGTTTACAATCTTCTTGGAGGCATCTAGCCCATTTCTAGCTATAAATTCCAAACACATTTGAGTTTGAACAAATGGTGACGTAGATTTCATGGGTGTCACATCCACATATAAGGGACTATAAACCATTAAAATGGTGGCGTGTTTAGTATTTCAAATACTAGATAGAATCTTTAACTAAGAGCAATATACCACAGGGATGTGTCCTTGAGAGTGGGGGATGCATCGCTTATGTTTCCTGTGTCTTAGCCTTTAGGGACATTGTGATATGAGATGTTCGCTATTGTCTCCTGCTGTAACCCTAGTTGTTCCCTGTAGTGGGGGATGCTAAGATGCCCCTCCGCCTAACCTCCCTTGAAGTGACGGACATTGCCTAAGTTGCAGGGTAACTTTCCAGAGTGAAGAAACATTTGTTTTTCCTTTTTTTTGGTGGGAGAGACCCATTATTTGTTAAGACCGTTTTTGTTCATAAGAGAGCCTGATATTAAATTATTTAGTTCTAACAAATCTAGCTTAACATGACTAAATAACCTAGTATTCTGGACACTAAGAAAGCTACTTAATCAACCTGCAGTGGAGCTTAAGCCACTGTTATTTATGCAGGGGGAAATTGGTGATTTATTTAGCATTTTAGAGTATCAAAAGTATATCTTTTATTAAGTGAAATCCAATGCACAAGTAGATTTGTCAGAATTATTTAGTTTTATAAAATCTAGCTCCAATAACACTTTTCTTAGTGCTTCATGTAACAGGCGTGGTGTCTAACATATCATGTTAAAGTCTAAGTAAATTCCCAATGTAGGAAACCTGTTGTGTCCTAAAAACAGGCTGCCAATATAGAATGGTAATGTATAAGTTAACTATATATTATTATATATTTATTTGCATTTATTTAGCAACTAAGGGTTGGGCTTGATGTTGGTGAAAATCTACCATTTTCGAGTGAGTGAAAATGATAAGAGGTAATAGTTATTCAGGTTTTCTGTCACATTTCATATTCTTCTAGAGAAATTGCATGTGCATTGCAATATCTCAAGGTTAATGAATTTATCTATTCAATCAATGCTGTATACTGAATTTAGGCAAAACAAAGCATTAACCTGAAAGTATGCTATTGGTAAAACCCTAAAATGTTTCCCCTGAAATGTTTTGGGTAAGAACACAGTGAGTTTTTCAGTAAAATTTTAAACAACCTTATTGGATTGTCTAAATGTTCTTTGTAAAATGTTGAATATTTTCATTCAATCATTTGGATGCAACAATAGGTAAGTGATATATTTTCTACACAGTAATTTTGGTAATTGGTACTATACAATATACTTAGAAATAATAAAACAACGAGCATAATTAGACAGGTGTTAGAAAGCCTTAGGAAAGTGTTGGTTTTGGTATCTCTTTTCTGTTAGTCTTCATGATTATTTATGGGGTATTCTGATTCTACTTTACCCTCACCGATTGACCCCGGTTCAGATTTAATAAGCTTCCCAACAAAAGCCCTTTAAAACTATCGATCCCTCTGGTAAACCAGAAGGCAACGCAACACATAGAGTGTACTGCGTAGTCTCACCCGAGATAGCTCTATGGGTGGCTGCAATACTCAGGTGTTTGCAACCTGAGACTGAGTGAGATCTGAGGTTGTGTGTTGTAAACTTGATTCATTCAATCCAACATCTAGTTATAACATTCATTCTATGCATGCATGTGGAATACCAGATCTACCTAGTTGCTTCATTTATCTAACATTCATCAATTAATCAGACGTAAAGATACATTCATTCATTCACATAACACACTATTACCGTGGTTCACCCCCTCCTGGGCTACGTCCACAAAGATCTGACTCTTGAGCTTTTATTATAGTTTAAGAATATATCACGTCGCGTGTGGTTACAATCTTAGTTCTCTCTCCTTCCCACGGTCTCCTCAATCGCTGCGAGGCTGACTAGACCACACCAGGGTCCTCAGCGTGCCATCTAACCCTCGGGATCGAGTCGCTCACTCCTTCCCCAGCTCACCAACTTAATGACTCATGCAGTTCTTATAGTTCTCTCTCTCTCTCTCTCTCCCTCTGTTGCCCTCTCTATTCGCCTCCCTCTCCCCTCTCTCTCCCAAGTACTACTTATTTATATCCTCGGCTCACCAGCCATTACAATGCATTACAAAAACCCTAACCCTAACGTTGTTAGCTCTTCCTTGCATGCGCGCTTCACTTGCTTCTCTTACATGTGCTGCTTTTCCTTCCAGCTATCTTTTGCATGCTTTTCCTCCAAATATAGCCTTTCTTCCTGGCTAGGCCTACATCCAACAAGCCCCCAACACTGACATGTGGCTTGTCCCGAGCCACCTAAACCTTGTGCGCTTCTTCGATCTCTCTTGCGAGAGCCCGAAACTTCTCTGTGAGTTCCTTTGTTTGCGTTTGAGCCTACGGGATCTTCTCCTCGAGTGTGTCCAATACCTGCACTACAATCTCGTCGTTGATCATCTTTGTGCACTCTGCCTGAGTTTGTGCCATGTTCTAATTTGCACCTGTCGCTTGTGCAATGACCTCTGCTACCCGCTCTTGGAGCGGTTCCATTTGAGCTTGGCATTCCTTTTGTGTCTGCGCGGCTATGAGTTCTGCCTGTAGCTTCTTCATCTCCCGTGCTCCTTTGATGCGCTCAGTGATCGACATTGTATTCTGCCTCTGCTTGAGGTCCTGGATAGCTGCGCTTATCCTGCCTTCTTCCTGGTCCCATTGTTGGACCTGTTGATCCTCTTCCAACTTCGTCCATAGCTGTGCTGCCTTCTAGAACAAGTCGGCCGCTGCGCAGACTTGTCGCTCCATCTCCTCTATTTGCACTGCTGCTGCTTCCTGCTTCCTCTGTTCCTTCACCTCTGGCAGAGTTTTTTCAGACATTGTCTGATCCAACTTCTGGCCACACTTTTCACCAGACCTTTGGTCAAATTTGTGTTTCCCTTGGCAACATATCTGCTAGTTTGTAGCCACACCCAAATTTTGAGAGTTTCTTTGATTTCGGGTTGTGGACTACAAGCTGGCTTTGGCCATTTAATGGTTAGAGAACTTCAGTGAATAAAGAGTATTCCGTTGCAAATTTGATGAACAAATCAGATATTGGAAAAAAAGTGAAAAAATCAAAAGAAATAATCGAGCAACATCAGGGCAACATCAAAAAATCAAAAGTACCAAGAATCATTCGACTGCAAATTCATAAAATTGGCATAAAATTTACATAGGGAACAAGATAAAATAATAAGTGCATAGATATCGTCAACAAACAACGGTTGCTGATTGGGTAAGAACACTAACATAATTCAAAAGTAGCATTGTGATGCTACTTCTCACATTGAGACTCTAGACAAATTTATGTTGAAGAATCATTGTCCTATAAACGAGGAATTTGAGACACATTTTCTTATGTGTCTATCAAATGAACAAAAACTAGTGGAGACATGGGATTTATTGGCTGCCATGGGAATAAAAACTGGAGGTGACACATCGGTCTTCAGTTGACCAAATAGAAGTTAAAGTTGTCTATAGTATGTAGCAAGGAGGCAGGTGTTATTAATGGAAACTACTGATCACTGCGCAATCTTGATAGATAATCATCCAATATCTCAGGGATCCACTGTCATATGATTTAGACCTTATCATTTGAATAGCTGGAAAACCTTGGATATCGTAATTGATGCATCGAAGAAATTTTGTGCTTGGCAAAATTATCAATTATTTGTGGAAAAGCACATTTCATTATGAAATGCATTAATTACAACACCAAAAAACATTTGAAGTTTTTGTCGACTTTATGAAAATGGCACTGAACTTTGTGAAAGAAACCACAAGTTGAAGCTTGGATTAAGTCATCGTGCTGGTTGAAGGAAATCCATGCCTCTCATAGTATAAAATTAATGTACTTTTGGGAAGGTTTTGCTTAGCAAGTAATCAACCCATACTTCGCTGCAATAACCTACGAAGGTTAATGTTGAAATCCTGCAAACCCAGCACCCTGCTAGTAATCCCAAATGAAATCATTTCATTAATTAAAAGCACAAGCTAGGTTATCGACAAAAAATAGCGGAAGCAAAATCAACGGAAAGCAAACACATTTGCACACGAGATTCGAGTAAACACCACTAGAAAAACCCTTGCGGGAAAACCAGTTCTGAGTTTGATTTTATTGCTAAAAATCTTGGGCTCCTGTCTTGGGATAATGGCCCATTAAAGGATTACAATGCTGCAGCTGATTGAAGAAAACTGAGGTCCTATGAGGCTGCTCAAACAGGTCCGTCCTTGGCCTGTTATGAGCTCTAAGTTTCAATCTCCAACACTGTCCTTTGCTGCGTTTTAGGACAGCAAACAGTCAAGATATTTTTCTGCTCATAAGTTTTATGGTTAAGTGTTCTTTGAGGTGCCCTTGCAAGTGTTTTTGTAACCCAATGTTAACACATGCAATATAATTCAAAACAAGTAACACTCCTCTACTCTTTACAACTATGGAATGCTGATCTAAACTCTAAGCATGCATGAAATTTAGGACACAAGTATTTTTGGTCAACATGACCTTGGATAAACCCCCCCGGGGAAAACCAGTTTGGAATGGAAGTATATATAAGTGATGTCTAAAGCATAGGATACAACAAGTAAACAAATATAATGGAACTTGTATACATAGCAAGCTCCTCTCGAGCCTTGCCAAAGCATCCAAGGAGATATGCACCCAAGCTTAATGCGCTCTCTCCCTTTGTTTCTCTATCCACTGAAACAATGCGCCCTTGATCCCTGTAGCTCCGAAGAATAATCCCTTGCACACGAAGATGCTCTTGTGTGCTACCTCTCCACTGAAACTGATGGATCTCCGATCGTCCAACCGTAGCTTGTGCCTGCTATGAGTGCACCCTCCTCCTATAGTGCGCGCCCTCCTCCAAGCAAGAAGCTCCACCACAAATAAATGAGGATCTAAGCCTCCATGAGCCCTCCATGGAAGGAGGCACCTAAGCTTCCCTCAACTAATGCTTCCAACCTCATCCTCATGCTCTTTCTCAAACTCTCCAAGTGAACATAAGAGTGAAAATGAGCCTCCAAGGCACCTATGCGCCCCTCTTAAACCTCCATAAGGATACCTAAGATTTGGATGGCTAGGATCTCTTCATGCCATCTCTAATCAAAGGTTGAGATCATCCCACAATAATCTCACTCACAAACCCACTTTGGGTTAAGTTCCCTAAGTTCACTTTATGTCTATTAATTCACCTACTTTGTGAATTAATTGTCACTTTTGGCTAAAAGTGACTAATTTCACTTTTGACTTAAAACTCCTAAGTCAAAGTGAAATTACACAAAGTACAAGGTACAAAGGTACCAACATCTCCCTCTTGTGGTTAGAGGTTCAAAACCACAAGGGAACCACTTCCCGAGGTACACCAAAACTCAACATTGATAGCCTAGCCCACCTGGCTTTTATCTCCCTTGCTACCCCTTGCACCCTTTCCTTAGCCTTGCCCACTCAGACACAAGTACATGAGCAAGACTCCCTCTTGTTCCTATGCATTCATTGTATGCCTCTCACTCTCCTTAGATATGCTTTTATAACTCATAATGACTAAAACCCTATCTCCAAAGTGATCAATGATCAAGATTTGATCTTGATCTCTTGAGATCAACGACTGTGATTTAATCTCTCGTTGAGATGACTTAAATCACTTAAGTCACTCAACTTCATATAAAGTCACTTTAAGTCATTACATAAAGCCACTTTAACAATCTAGAGAGTGTCGCTCGGACACCTCCACATGCCAAGCACTGCCAATGCGGAATTACCTGTCTGAGCTACCCCAAAAGCTAATAGTTAATAAGTGGCTTAAAGGTCATTTTTGTGGAGAGTCAAGCTGTGACTTTTCTTTTAGAATTAGGATTATACATAACTGAATTTTGGATTATACAGGGACAGATTTTGTATAAGATAAAGGGTATTACTCTAAACCATAATACATAAAGTGGGAGAGATAAGAATATTAGTATAACTGAAAGAAAAATCAAAGTATCTTTTAAAGTTCAAAAAGATTTATAAGGTCATTTAAAAAAATAAAATTCAAGGAAATTATTGTTACAAGAAAATATAAAGGAGTATAAGTAAAAAGGAATTATAAGAGTGGAAGTATTAAAGAAGTATCTCATAAAATTTTGTGGGTCCCTAGTCTTTGTGTTTTTATTTATTACAAAGAATATATAAGTTTTGGGATCGAGGGTCCACCTTTGATTTTTTTTTGATGAAAACAAAATAGAGTCTAGTAATGAGAAAAAAGTAAGATTTGCTAGCACCTCAAAAGAATATGTTTCAATGCTATTTAAAATAAATGGGACAATTGAAGGGAAATATATTACTATTTTTATTGCTCCTCCCAAATGTAATATTTACGTTAGCAGTAAATTCACTAACCAATTATTGATTCCCGAGTCAAATATAATTGAAAAGTTAAAGACTTTTTAAGCAAGAAACAAATATAAAATAAATGATTTACAGCTAAGAATTGGCAATTATATTTTCATATCGCAATTCAATGTTACATCCTTGTGGAAAGATGATGGTGACATAATTTTGGGTTCATTCTGAATGGAAACATTGGGGTCTTTCATCTTAAATATGAAGGAATTTTTGACATTCTCCTATAAGAGGAAGAAGATAACATTGAAGATGTTACAATGAAGTCAGATTTAGTAGCACCCTCATCAAAAGACCGTAAAGATGTCTTTAGGGTGATCCTTTAGGATAATCGAAAATCAGTAGAAGAGATTCAAAAATAATTTTATAAAGCTATCGTATATAAAGACACATAAATTTCTCACCTTAAGGATCATAGTCAAAGCTTGATTGCATGGATTAAGAAGTTAAAAAGTGAAAAGAAGTTGCAACAAGAAACACTAGAGCAACTTACCAACAAGGAATCAATGATTGATAAAGGAACAATCACTGACCCCAGTGAAATAGAGAAGTTACCAAACGTAAATATCCAAACCTTGAATGAGGGAACTAATATAGATCCAAACAAAATCTTATCAAGCAATAAAAATTGTCAGGAGTACAAAAGACGAAGGCTCCAAAAACACGACACACGATACAAGGATGCCTCTTTGTCACCTAATTATAGAAGTCATTGTATTATTCATCAAACTAATCAAAAACAAAATCAATATGAGAAACTAAGTGAAGATCCTACTATATTGAAAAGAAGCTAAGGTGTGCATTCTGGAATCTTATCATTCCCAAATCACAGAAGTTGTTGCCACACAGTTTTGCAGAAAATTGAATTAAGGTGGTCTGATCCTTCCACGATACTACAATTCTGCTCAATGCTCCGCAACTCCATAAATGCTTTGAGGACAAAACATCTTTGAAGTGATAGGCAATTTAATAATAATAATAATAATAATAATAATAATAATAATAATATGCCACTAAGGGTCAGAACTCTTCATCATAACCTTTCACCTCATGCCTTGGCAATGTGTATATATTTTTTTCCTGAGAATACAGCGCGAGAAACCCCCGAATACTTCCCCACATTTCGTGGATTGTAAACGGGGTAAATCGTTCGGCCTGATTACGGGCCTAACCCGGTGGTGACATCAAGTGAGGCCCTAAACAGGCTCCTAGCCAGGGATTCGACCTTGGAACCTCATTTGAGCAAACAACGACACTCATCCACTTGAGCTAACCCATCGGGCTTGGCAATGTGTATATATACAATCATGTAAATCATTTTAAATCATCTCTCATCTTTGATATTACTGATTCAATAGATTATTTTAATCTGTATGGATTCTTTTATGTTATCCCATTTATTTTGGATATTCAATTTATGAACCAAGTTGTTAATTTAGATTTATTAAATGAACTTTGTTCATTGCATATATCAAGCCAACTAAGTGCACAAATCAATAGAAATTGTCGATATAAATTGAAAACAAAGTAAATTTTTTCCCCTTTAAAATTTACTAAAGGAAACTTTAGGTGCATTGTAATGTATTCAAAATTCTGTCTGTATATCTAATTATTTATGATAAATATGTTAGAATATAATGGATGTGCTCGTTTTACCATTGACAATATCACTATTGTCACCCAACCATAGGCCGAAGCCACCCTCCGAGCACTTTAACCTTGACAGAGAATCACTCCGGAAGCAAACCCTAGGCTAGATAGCGAAACAAAGGGTAGCGGATCTTTCCCCAAGGATAGCGCACCAACAATAGCTGATCAGATAGTCCAAACCTTAGCCAAGAGATAGTCTAAGCGTAACTGCTAGCTGCAGCAGCTGCAATGACAACTCTTCTCCAAACCTGCACAGAAACTGGGAATTGCAGTGTGCACAAGTGTTGCTCTGCAATACTGAGACTGCCTGCCAGAATGAAGACTGGCCTCCTGTATTTATAGTAATTCTGGCTAACTGCCTGGGCCGACTTCTCATTTTGGGTATCTGTCTGTTCATTATATTATTATTTCTTCTGGTCGACTTCTTCTCTTGGAGGCTAATAACCTAATATAAATTATCTTCTTGAGCCGACAAGTCTTCTAGGGTTATTAGCCAACTCATTAGGGTTTCTTCTTGCTTCCCGGAGTATTCTATTCTTGTCAGGTTTACACGTGGAGGTAAATACCTCCCGCAGCTACCATAATATCAACACTCCCTCCTAGCTAGGGAGGTATTACAGGTAATGGTCTTGAGCACAAACATACCATTCACCCGGTAGCAACAACATAGTTGTATAGACTAGATCATGAGCACCATCATCACCATCAATGTCATCAACTGCATCATCTTTCGAAACCATACTCCATCTGAGTAATCAAACATGATGCTGAATAAGTCACTCACACCACAGAGTGATACAAGAGCCATTCTTCTAATCTAGACATACGTCCTAGAAGAGTAGATGTTCTGAACCATTTTC
>ML797064.1:242745-257467 GCA_009831015.1 Picea engelmannii
CTTACAGAATCTATGTCCCAGGTCAACAAAAGGTTGAAATTAGCAGGGTCGTGACTTTTGATGAGAAGATTGCCTTCATAAAATCTATAGAAGATTCCATAGATTCCAACGATGAAGAAGAACATGAAGGTCCCAAGGAAGAAACTACATGTTCTCCAGAACATTCCAATGAAGATCCAGAACAACCACTTGAATCTGTGGAACTAGTTATTGTACTTGAGACTAGAAAGAAGTAGAAAGACATAAAGCTCCTAGTGGCACCTTTAGGGAGATCAAGAGGCCCAAAAGATTCTCTAGTTATGCAACACTCATGACAAGTCCCGTCAATACAAAACCTCCACCTTTGAAGAAGCAGTCAAGAAGAAAGAATGGAAGGAAGCTATGATGGAAGAATATCAATCCATCATGAAAAATGATGTATGAGAAATTGTGCCTAGACTTGAAGGAAAGTCTGTAGTCACTTCAAAATGGGTTTACAAGATAACGCATGCAGTAGATGGGAGTATCGGTAAATACAAGGCAAGATAGAAGAATATGATGAGATGTTTGCTCCAGTTGTCAGATACACCTCTATTAGAGCCATCATATCTCTTGCAATATCCATGGGTTGGAGTTTACATCAGATGGATGTAAAGACCACTTTTCTCAATGGAGTAATTGAGGAAGAAGTATACATAGAGCAACCTCAAGGTTTTGAGGTACATCCAAGAGAAACCCATGTATGCAGATTAAAGAAGGTCTTGTATGGACTCAAGCAAGCTCCAAGAGCTTGGTATGCATGAATTGACAGTTACTTCACGAGACTTGGATTTTCCAAGAGCTATGCTGATTCAAACCTTTGTTACATGGTTGTGAATGATGCACTTGTGATCCTGCTACTATATATTGATGATTTGTTTCTGACAGGTGCAAAGCCTCTCATTATTCAATATAAGAGGGAGCTAGCCTTTGAATTCGATATGAATGATCTTGGTCTCATGCATTATTATTTGGGACTAGAAGTATGGCGTAAGCGTGGTGAAATCTTGGTGAAATCGTCCTGGGGCAAGGGAAGCATGTTGTAAAGATCCTTCAAAAGTTTGGGATGATGGATTGCAAATCCATGACAACTCCCATGGTGATAGATCTGAAGAAGTTGAGACTCTGATTCTGATCCAGTAGACTCGTCCCTGTACCGACAGTTGATTGGCTCATTGACGTATTTGGTTAATACCCGGTCGAACATTTGCTTTGCTGTGAACACGTTGAGCCAGTTCCAGGTGGAACCTAGACATGAGCATTGGATAGTTGCAAAACACATTTTGAGATATCTTCGTGGGATGCTAAATTATGGTTTGAGATATGCCTCAAACAATGATGTACAACTGCTTGGATTTACTGATTCAGATTGGGTAGGGAGTGCATATGATAGAAAGAGTACTTCTGGTATATGTTTCAGTTTGGGATCTGCTATGATATCATGGGCTAGCAGGAAACAAAAGTCTGTTGCACTCAACTCTGCAGAAGCATAGTCTATTGCAGCTTGTGATGCTTATATGGAAGCAGTATGGCTCCGTAAGCTGGTTTCTGGACTATTTGATTAGGTGTTGGATTTGACTGTGATATATTGTGATAATCAGAGCTGTGTGAAGCTTTCAGAGAACCCCGTGTTCCATGACATGTCGAAGCACATTGAGATCAAGTACTATTTTATTTGTTATAAAGTCCAGAAGGGAGAAGTGATTCTCCATTACATCTCCACCGATGAGCAGACGACTGATATTTTAACAAAGCCTCTGTCCAAGATAAAGTTTGCATACTTGAGGGACAAGCTGAGACTTGTGGAGATACCTCCCTTGGTTGAAAGGGAGGAGATGAATTCCTCGATTGGGAGGGAGTGTTGATATATGGCATCATGGATAGTCAGTGTGCTGGTGGACAATCATTCTTTAGGTGGAGAATGGTCTAGGCATAACATATTGCTGATGGATAGTCATTCTCCTTGTGGAGAATGGTCTAGGTTGACAGATTGCTGATGTACCATGGACAAGTATTCTCTTGCGACATTGCCTGGATAGGTAGAATGGTCCAAGACAACTATTCTCCTGGGGCTTTTCTCGGACAGGTAGAATGTTCTGTCTCCCAGAGTTTACAGTAGTGACCAGAGTGGGGAGATTGGTATAGGACAAACATTTTCCCTGAGTTCACAGTAGTGGCCAGAGGGGAGAAAATGGTCAAGGACAGTCATTCTTCTAGGACTTATGTCTGGATTAGAAGAATGGTCCTTATAGCCCATGGCGTGGCTTTCAACATCTGGGAGGACAATCATTCTTCTAAGATGTATGTCCGGATTAGAAGAATGGTCCTTGTAGCCCATTGCGGGGATTTCAACATCTGTTGGGACAATCATTCTTCCTGTGTCATAGGCAGTGACCAAGATAGGAAGAATGGTCCCTATATCACTCTCTTGAGTGAGTGACTTATGCGAGACACTCTGTTGAGTGTGTTGAGTCCAGCACATGATTTATTCAACATCATGCTCGATTACTCAGATGGAGTATTGCCTCGAGAGATGATGCAGACGATGATATGATTTGGTGCCAGGAGACTATTGTACTGCATGGTGCAACTTGTGTAGCTATTAGTTGATTGCAGTGGAGATTGTGTGTCTCTGGACAATAGCTATGTACTATTGTGGTGGATGTGTTCCACTGGTAATGACTGTGTGTCATTAGATAGTAGCTATGCGCTACTAGGAGTGGTTGTGTACCACTGAATAATAGTTGTGTACTGCTATGGATCGACACTGTTGTGATCTATTGGATGGCATTGTAGTAACTGTGTACTACTACTGGATTGCCATGGATACTACCAATAGTGTTGAAGGTGTTTCCTAGGCTGGTGTGCCAACCAATAGTGCTGGAGGTGATTGCCAGCTAGATGGATAGTGATGATGATGCTTGTGACTTGATTTGCGTGATCATGAGATAGCCTGTGTGGCTATGATGATGCTACTTGTAGAATGGTCTGCAAGACTATGTGAGCCTTGCCCATACCATGTGAAATGGATGGATGTGTTTGAGACTATTACAGTTAATACCTCCTAGCTAGGAGGGAGTGTTGATATTATGGTAGCTGCGGGAGGTATTAACCTCCAGGTGTAACCTTTGGCTAGAATAGAATATTCCAAAAGCAAGAGAAACCCTAAACAGATGTGTAAAAACCCTAAAAGACAAGTCGGCTCAGTAAAATAATTAATATTAAAGTATTAGCTTCTAGAAGGACAAGTCGACCCAAACATGTGACAAGAACCACTATAAATAGGAGGCACTTGAGCTCATTTGTACTTACCTCACTCACTCTCTCAAGTATAGCACAAGTTTGGAGTTGCAGCTGCAAGAATGAAAGGTGGATCTTCTGGGGTGATTCTTGGTCTTTCTCTCTAGCGCTATCTAGTCTAAGATATGCGCCCTACCTTCTAGTATCTCTTCGTGGTATTCTTGGTGGTATTTTGATATTCTTGGTGGTATTCTTGGTAAGTGCAACTGCAACTGCTGTAGTTGAGTATTGTTCTTGTTCTGTGGTTTTGGGACTTCATCTTTGGAGAAAGATGCGCTCTCTTGGTTATTTGTTGGTTCTAGTGCTGCTTCCAGAATCATTCTATCTAGCAAAGGTTATGGTGCTTAGGGGTGGCTGTGTGCCTATGGTTGGGTGACAATATTGTGATATTGTCTATGGTTAAACGAGCACATTGAATATTTTAACATCTCTCTACTCTCTTTACTAGTTTAGAGCCTTGTAACAAAAGTTTTTCAGCTTAACCCAGACCTTTCAACCACAAACTGATATGAAGATCTCATTGATTCTTTATCTCTTAACACAATTCTAGTTATAAGCTAGTCTATAACTTCAAGCTCCATATAGAAAATATTTTGAGTATAAGATCTGCTTCTCAAATACAGATAGCCATCTTAAGTAAGGAGTTGAGTGCAGGTTCTGTGTGCATTTTCAGTGTATGCAATGATTATGAAATAAATGTATAGGAGAGTTGGAGGAAGAGAGTGTCCTGCCAGCTTTAGAGGTCAGCATCCTGTTTTGTTCTATAACAGTTCTAAAGCGATTAATTTTACGGCATTCAAACAATATTAAATAACTCTAGCAGCAGCTTCACACTTGAATAGTTGTCCCATTGCCCATGAGACTTGATTTGCATGAAGTTCAGTGATTCTGTCATAGCATCTAATGGAAAGTTATTGACTGAATGATGGAAGTTGTCAATCGTGCAAATTCTTGAGTTAATTAATGTTGGCACTAGCTCTTTGACAGCTTATTTTAGGTGTCCTCGTAGTCATGTATGAGACTCAAGATTGAAAATGGAAACATTGTCTATTTTGATTTTCTAATTATGTTACGAGACTGAGTTATGTAGTTGATTGCTTATTAATAATTGTTGAACTTATTACCATTTGTGAATTTGATCATAGAATCATCACTGTTTTGTAAACAAATAGTGTGTCAAATTTTGTATTATTGTATTTTATGAGATGATCTTATAAATCTGTGCATACACTTTGGTTTTAAGATCATTAGCATTAGACTAAATTTGGGTCTAAAATGGGCCTCCTAAATCACACTAAGCATATACCATGTCACACTAAGTTAGAGCTGTTATCTAGTGAAGACTAATCTATATTGTTTCATTAATGATAGTTTCGAAGTAAGTTGGGTTAGTGTAAAGTTAAGAGGTGAGCGTAAAACATAATTATAAAAGTTTAAGATTCTTGTGCACATATTAAATGATGTAGTTCCAAAATATGTAGATTTATATTATGTTTCATTAAGAATAATTCACAATTGACTAAATATACTATTACATTTTTTGTATACATAATAATAAATTTAAAATTTAAAAAATAAAATGATAATTAAATAATAGTAATTTTTTTAAAACAATATATATATATATATATATATATATATCAAAGTTACAAAAATCGTATCGGCGAAAAAATCGTCGGGGGTCCAGAAAACATCATTTTAGATTTATCGTGAAAACATCAGTAAACATCGGCAATATATCGACAAACTTAAAAATCGATTTTTCCCTAAAAATTGCGATTTTTCCCAATTTTTTCCTAAAAAAATCACGATTTTTCCCAAAAAATCACAAATTTTCCCAAAAAATCTGCCGATTTTTGATCAAATCGCAATTTATTGCGATTTTTGTAACAGAGATATTTATAAATATTTTATAAAAGACATAATTTGTTAATATATATTATATAATTGATTATCTAATGAATTAATGAATTATATAATATAATTTATTATCTAATATATAATATAGATAATTGTTTAAAACTAATGAATTATATAATATATTATATATTATATAATATAGTATTATGTTATATATTAAAGTTAAAATATGTAATTCATTGTTTTATATATTTATATATTATATATGGTTTCCCTTTTAAAAATTAATAATATAAAATATTTATAGTTTTTCTAAATGATTCCACTATGATTTGAATTAATGTGAGATTTATTTTCAAAATACCCTATATTTACTATTTCCAGAATATTTCTCATATCTCCAGATGATCTTACCAAGATATGATCTTACCAAAATCTTAACCAAGGTGAGGTTTATATCTAGTTCACTATTGCCAAATAAAAATGACACATAATCATCTTTGACTTCTATTGTTCCAAATCAACAATTATCATTGATCCAGTTTCTTGAAATTCTATTGGTTTTTGAAATCCAACTCATCAACCATTTTTTTATTCTTACTAGGCCCATTTTATAGCCAAATTTACTTTAATTTATATTTGTTTTGCTCAAAATTTACTATATTTTGAGTTTTTCTGGTCTTTGCTGAGTCTTTCTGGAGTTTTTCCCAAGTCGCAATGCCAGTCAAGTGAGTGTGATAACTTTGGAGCAAATAGTGCATGTTAAGTATGCAATTTCATGCAAGAGAAACCCCAACAGTAGGTAAAACTTGAGTGTTTTCCGTATTCAGCAAATTGTTTTCCGTCCACTCTGGCAAAACACTTCTAGCCAGGTGTTTCAATTTCCTGAAAATGCTGTGTAGTTGTTAGATTTTAGGGTAAAATTGCAAAACAAATATCTCTTTTAAATTTCAATGATTAACAGAACTTAGATCTGTGGCTTAATCAGAGATACAAACATATAGAAGATAGATCTATAAAGAACAGTAGCAGCATAAGAGAGAAACTCAGATCACATATGAATATGACTCAGATCTAAGACAGTAATGAACAGATCTGAATGTAACAGTAGATCTATCTAATTCAACACAGATTTCAGATCTAAAATTTCTGCCTAAACATTTCACAGTAAATATGTCTTTAGATCTACACAATGCACAGATGAGTGAGGCACATACCTGGTACAGCAACCTACCTCTGAATATAGCACAGTAACCACAATAGGTATAGATCCTGTTGTTATGCTCAGACAAAGGTTCAGTTCATGGATCAACAATAGATCTCTATGCCAAAGATTGAAGGAACTTTCTTGCCACCAAGCTCAAAGGTCACAGGAATAAAACAAGAGAGGCCCAAACCCTCCCAGCCAAAAGCCTTACCCAAGAAACCCTCAGATCTGTAAACACAGGACTGTAAGTAAACCCTTGATTTAACAGTGATAAAGCTGAACTGTTAGCAGGCTGTACCCCACGAAACTACCCTAGCAAGAGGGCCGCACAGCAGACAGAAGAGGGGTACCAAATGCCTAAGGGTTTGTCCACACAATAGGACTGTAGTCACCACTACAGCTATCTCAAGGAGGGCCGCACCTAGCTGACAAGGAAGGAGGACAAAACTGGAAGGTACAGGCAGCTTGAAGGCAACTACTACAGCCAGGTCATCCACGGCAGAACCACAGCAAAGAAGACGGCAGCTAGGACACCCACGGCAGCACTACAACAAAGAAGACGGCAGCTAGGACACCCACGGCAGCCAGGAGAGATCACAGCAGCAGCTAGATCAGTATACACAGCAGATCAGAGGAGGCTGCGGCTATCCCTCAAGAGGCCACTGCTACAGCAGGAAAAACAAGAGGCCGCTCCACACTTGAAACCAAGAAGGCCGCAGACAGGAAACAAGAGATCAGCGCTAGCAAGTGTGAGAATGATAGGTGAGTTAGAATGTGTGAGGGGGGGGTTTATTAAATAGTACTTAGGATAGGGTTAGGGCAAGTTTAAGTTAACTAAAAAGTCACATGTTTAAATTTGGAATTTAAACATGTGACAATAATATTTAGTATTTAACTTTAAAACATTACCCCTAATGAACCAACAAAACCCCAAACCAATCAACCAAGGGCAAAGGAGGGTTTGCAAGGTGGCATTACTCATTCCTTCATATCACATGGTGAACCTATTACTTTATCATCACTGCATATGGGACTTATCCCTCTTGTGGTTATGTCCTTCTTCAAGGAAGGTCATGTACCATCAAGTACTTGATWGAGAATCAAGTAGCCCCAGGACTTTTCCTGGGGTCTTATCCACCAAGGTCAGAGACCAAGGATCAACCCATGCCCCAGGCATGGGTACCCTGGACCATGTCCAGGGGCCCTAGACATATCTAGGGGCTTTAATTGCTTGGTCCTAGACCAAGAAACCCATGCCCCAGGCATGGGTACCCTAGACCCTGTCCAGGGGCCCTAGACATATCTAGGGGCTTTAACTGCTTGGTCCCAGACCAAGAAACCCATGCCCCAGGCATGGGTACCCTGGACCCTGTCCAGGGGCCCTAGATATATCTAGCGGCTTTAACTGCTTGGTCCCAGACCAAGAACCCTAGGAGTGCACTGGGGGCCCCAGACTTATCAAGGGTCTTGGCCATCCTCCAGGAGAATGGCTCTCGCAGCTGCATATAAATTTAACAGTAGGAAATACTTCTTGATGGAAAAGAAAACACAAACATTAATCTTCTTGGAATTGATTCCAAATGTGTCATTTATTAAGAGTCAGAAATGTCAAAGAGAAATGGATCTACCAATATTGCATTATTTGTTTCATAAAGCTAATAGGATTCTTCCTCTGTTGAGGACTTGGATGTTTCCCTTTAAAGTATGCGTTGTCAAGGTATTTTCCGTGAAACTAATATAATTCTACTAATTAAGGTTATTGGGTTCTGGTGTTGCAGCCAGATCGAGTGATGGAGTTCTGCAAAAACAATGATTTGCAGCTTATTATAAGAGCACATGAGTGTGTCATGGATGGCTTTGAACGTTTTGCTCAAGGCCATTTAATCACTCTCTTCTCAGCCACCAATTATTGTGGTATGTTCATTTTTTCTTGAAATGAAAATGGAATACGATTGACTCAGGTGTGGCAAACAATAATACAGATTTTTCCACAGGAACTGCCAACAATGCAGGTGCAATCTTAGTACTAGGTAGGGACCTTGTGGTGGTTCCAAAGCTGATCCATCCTCTTCCTCCTGCAATAGCATCAGCAGAGGCATCTCCTGAAGGTCATATGGAGGACACATGGATGCAGGTAGTTTTTCTAATGGTCTTGATATCCTTCCGATTTTCTGTTCTGTTTTGAAAGTTCTGATTGCTTTAGCTGTGTTACTTTTGCCTGCTTTTGTTAATACCTACCTTTGTTTTGGAATTAGGAGCTCAATGTTCAAAGACCGCCAACACCAACAAGAGGTCGTCCACAGGCTTCAAATGATCGAGGTTCTCTTGCATGGATCTGATGGCCAGATTTTTCGCTGCTTAGATCAGCCTTTGAGTCCAGTTCACGATACTTGGTGGTGTTACTGTTCTGCACTATGCATTGTAAACTATATAGCAGTTTTGTCTGCACAAAGGTCAGATATGTGCTTTCTTCATTTGCTGCTTACCTGCACAAATTTCTGTTATTCCAATTCTCTTTTCTTGGGAAGGTCCACAAGAAATTATTAACATTGTTGTGCCAACGCCTTTTATGGCATGCATAACTTCAAAGATGTGAATATAATGCCAGAAGAGTATTATTGTAAATGCTAAGGCTGCCAGCTTTGAAGGCTCGAACCAAACAAATCATAATTTAGCCTTGGAATGGAGTTTTATGTGATCGTTTGGAGGCAGATGCAACTTGAATCATCCGATATTTGCAGCTACAACTACAACTTCCAAGGTTCAGTGTAGAGTGGCAGGGGCAGAGAGCTGATTTCTATGGTGTACTAGTTACTTTATGGCTTCGTCAAAGCAGTTGACAATGTGAGGTCTTTTGTTTGTGAATGTTGCATTAAGCTAAGGTTGGGTGGTCAATATTTTTCAATTTGTAGATTATGAAATATTATTCACAGGTTGGCAGGCTTTACGCAGTTATCGTTTGGCCTCGCCGTGTATCATAGTTAGAGCACATTCATGTGCCTGTCTAGAATTTTGCTGTTGTAGTACATAGACCTTACCTCTGAACACTATTGAGATATCAATCTATTAAATTTTAAGCATTTGCAGCAACTTAAGCTGTGAGTTCAAGAGTATGCAGTTGCAATTATCATCTAACATATGGTTTTGTAAATTTATCAGCTACTTGGGCCATGGTGCCCTGGGATTATTTTTTTACGGAGTCCTTTTCTCCAAAATCATTGGACCCTCTTTATTTTAGGGATTATCGTAGAGATTTATGATCCTGCATTTATTTTGGCACTGCTAAGAAGTACAGGCGTACAATAAAAGGTCTCTCTTGGCTATTTAGTTGCCTTTATCTAATAAGGGAGTGACAGCCGGCCAGATCAAGTGACTTGACAGTTTTCTTTGGTATTGGAGCTAAATTTAGGAACCGTAGAAATCTGTTGGCTGTCGTCGTAGCTAATTATCAATTGCTCGATATTTTTACTCGATATTTTTACTATCATTATGCCATTGTTATATTAGATAACTCATCCTTTTATGGAGTTCATGGTGTTCAAATCTATCTGTGTTGTTCCTCGTGGATGTCGCGATTCCAAAAGCCATTGCTACTGTATTTCTGGTTCTCAGGCCTGCCATTGTTTCGAAAGATGTGCAGAAAATGGTACAGTTCTTATGAAGTTAGTCACACCATATTATGCTGTCAGCGATGTTATGAGAAATGCGAAACGAAATGAGAAGCATGTTCATAATGAGAAATGGAAATTAGGTTTAGCAATAAGAAACATTTTAGGGTGTTTTCAATACATACGTTTTTGAACATATCTATCTATATATATTTCGTAGTGGATGTTGCAATTTTAAATGCAATTTCAACTATATTTATAGTTCTCAGAACTACCATTATTTTTAAAGGTGCAGAAAATGGTATGGTTCATATGAAGTGAGTCACCATACTTGAATTTGCTGCCAGCCATTTTACGAGAAACCAGAAATGCAAAACGAAATGAGAAAAAATTCAGAATCGGAGACAAATTCTCAGGTTTTGTAATAAGAAACATTCAATACATATACGAGGATAATTAATTTTTACTGCTGAAGGTAAAAACCAGCCTTACGTGAGCTGATACTCATCATATAATTTATTTGCAAATCATTCAATTTTTGAAATTAAAAGAGGGAGCATATTCAATGTTATAATAAATAATGCCCGATATTCAATAGCATCGTTCATATTAATAACAGCAAGTTTGTAACAACACAAATATCCAGATGTTCAATATTCAACTCATAAATGGTATATCAGATGAACTAATACTCAGATGCCATCTCATCTTCTAAGATGAAAGGTTCAAGGGCACTGCTTTGAGCATTATCAATGGTATTATGATTCTCTCTTTCAAACATATCCTCTGCATTTGTGTGCAATAAAGGTAAGAGCGGTTGGCACCATCTCCCTGAGAATTGTCATAATCCATCATTCTCGTGGGTTCAACAAGGTAGTCTTGTGATAAAAGTAAGTTTTGATTAAAAACACTCAATTTTATAAGAGGATGAAATAATACTCCAACTTTGCTCACATGCTAATGAACTAGTTTATATCAAAATGAAGATGGTTACCTATAGAAAGTCTTATATCAAAATGAAGATGGTTAACAATAGAAACTTGAATAAAAAAATGTACATAGTTTTTTTCAAACTTTAGTAAGACTTAAAGCCTGTATATATCAATAGCATCCATATCAAAATGAAAATGGTTAATGATAGAAACTTGAATAAATAAATGCTTTTTAGGTTTAATGAGACTAGAACCGCATATCTCCATAACAATGCTTTAGTTGATATCTGTACAAACCAATCCCTCCAACTCTCTCAAGTGTTATGAGTTCTACATGAGGGTTATTTTATGTCAAAAGTGATGTCCCCATTTTCTCAAAGGTAATGGGTGTGTGTCCTTTTGATGTGTTAGTGGTCAAATAATACTGGTTTGTGGTGAGGGTATATACAACCCTTAGATTGTGTTGTCATACTTCATCCAATGTACGAATAAGTGCACTATAAACAACCTACAATCGAGTTTCCAAAACCTTTTTGACATTGTATTATTTATGATAGACTAGTTTGTTTTTGGCTGACAACAGTTGGTATGTTTGTGATGTTGATCACTATGTATTTTGATGGCTCGAGTTCTACGGGAGCCTTATTTATATGAAAAGTGTTGTCCTCATTTTCTCAAAGCTTTTTTGACATTGTATTATTATCTATGGACACTAGTTTGTCTTCGATTAGCAACAATTGGTATATTTGTGATGTTGATCACTGGGTACTTTGATGGTCTGAATTCTACGAGAGCCTTATTTTATGTGAAAAGTGATGTCCTTATTTTCTCAAAGGTAATGAGTGTCTATGCTTTGGATGCATTAGTGGTCAAATTTTTGATATCGTTTTCTTCTCAATAGACACTGGTTTGTCTTCGGTTGGCAACTTTGGTATATTTATGATGTTGATCACCAGGTACTTTGATGGTTTGAGTTATACGAGAGCCTTATTTTATGTGAAAAATGATGTCCTCATTTTCTCAAGACTTTTTGACATTGTATTGTTTTCAATAGATATCATCGAGTACTTTAATGGTCTGAGTTCTTCGTGAGCCTTATTTTATGTGAAAAGTGATGTCCTCATTTTCCCAAAGGTAATCGGTGTGGATCCTTTGGATGCAATAGTGGTCAAATTATCACCTCCTTTCCATAGGGAGACCTGCAAATTGAATGTTATGCCATCTGCAAAGATAAACCTTCCAATTGATGCATCAATATTTCTACAGCCTTTTAATTCCAAAGATGGTACTACCGCTAGGTTGCATTAGTGGTAGAGATTGTTGTGGGCTAAGTGGGAGGGGTGGGGAGAGTGGTTTTAAATCTTTCGATTTAACAAAATGATGTTTTACAAAAAACACCTTGTTTGAGCCACAAAATTGGTCACATCTTTGTTTGCTCTCCTTTACCAATTCCAATTAAATGCTACCTCACACATGCAACCCTGTGCTAGCGGTTGTTTGTGGGGAGGGTATATACAACCCTTTGACTGTGTTGTCATACTTAAGTTCTATGTAGTAAATTGATTAAAGTATTTTTAACATCAAATATTATCATTAATACTTATCACATTTCCAGTTTTCCAACAATGTAACTTTATTACATATTTTTGTTAAGAGAAGTCTAATAGAAATTTTCTATTATATTATTCAAATTCAATTTAGTGTATTATGATGTAATAGATTTTTTCTAATAAAGTGGAAATATTTGATAAAAAATAAAAAATAAAACAAAGAAAATCATTATTTTTACATTCAAATTCAATTTAGTGTATTATGATGTAATAGATTTTTTCTAATAAAGTGGAAATATTTGATAAAAAATAAAAAATTAAACAAAGAAAATCATTATTTTTATATTGAGATTCTAATATTAATGAATTTATTAAATAAACATATGTTGAGATTTTAATATTAATTAATTTATTGAAAAAATAGATTTGATTATTTAAAAAAAAAATGAAATGGAATAAAATTTCTCAATTAGAAAATTTCAAAATGATTAAATTTTATAAAATATAGAGATTTTTAAAGAAACAAAATGATTATTTTTATATTTAAAAAAATATTAACCAATTTATTTTAAAAAATATTAATTTTATTGTTTTATAAAAAAAATAAAAATAAAAAAATGTAATTATATTTGGGTGGTATATTTTTAAAATAAATTATGTACATGGATAATGCATATTAACACACATTAAAACAATAAATATAACAAAATAAAAACCAAGATTTAAATAATCATATATTTAAATTAAACTAAAACAAAAAACTATTTTGCTAAATCACAAATTTAGAAAAATCTAAATAAAAAAATTAGACTATATACAAATATATTTAACTATACATGAATATGATATTTTTTTTTATTAGAATCTATAAAATACCTTTTTTATTAGAATCTAAAATATAATACAATATGATACAAAATTTTGATCTCGTTAATTCAAATGAAATTAGAAGTATAATATATATTTAAAAAGTTCAAATAATTAGCTTAATCGAACCATTGTTCTATTGGAATAGAGTTCATTCCATCCCAATCTCACAAGACAATCACATTATTTAAATATATAAACAATTACACTTACCAATATAAAGATAATCCCATTATTTAAATATATAAACAATTACAATTACAAATATAAATAGTGAGCACTAATATGGTTAAGCATTTGGCTACTCCATAACCCAAATAGTTAGCATAATGAATATGGTTAAGAATTTGACTAGTTCATGGCTGATTCTAATCCTCTCCCATAGTCACATTATTTAAATACACAAGCTAACCCAAAAATGATTACTATTGACTATAAGTACATAGACAACATGCACAAATACCTAAAATACACTGAATGAAGAGTTTTCATGAGCGCTTATCTTAACACAACACTATTTAGCTCAAAGTATATGCCAAGCAACACTTTGTGAAAGTAGTAATGATAAAGAAAAAGAGCTGGAAGTAGTGTCGTAGAGCTATTACGAGGATTGAAAACAAAATTGAAGAAGTTTGCACGAGGTGGAAGTTGTACATCACCAAGAAAGTTGTACACTAAAACTATGTATTTGAAGATGTTGGCACTAAAAATTAGAAGCTAAAAGTTCACTATGAATTTTGTACATGTAAAGGCATTGGGAGAACATAAAACAATTTTTGCTCGTGGTGGTGAAGGTGCTCAAAGTGAAAAAAGGAACAAGCAATTTTATTTATAGAAGAAACCACATTTACAAATAAAGAATGCAGGTGGAATCTACTCATTTAGGTGAATTGCAAGGCTATATTTGGCACATGACAAGGCCCATTGAATCTAGACTGAAACTAAGTGACACAAAAGAACTGAGCTTTTGTTTCTGGGTTGACTTTTGATAGTGGACATAATTGAACTTGTTATCTTTATCATCTAAAAATTTTGTTGGGTGTACACGATTATGAAATTACTTGGGTGTGAAACTTTGCCATTGCTCATTGTTGTAGACACTTCGATTTGACACAATATTGTATTTATGTTACATCTAATGCAATATTGTATTTTCCATTCACAAGAAAAGAAAGGTTACATCCAATGCCATATTGCATTTTCTTTCCTCCGAGACATGTGATATTCTATGCTCATTAAATAGAGATTATGGACAAATCAAGTGATTAGACATGGATCTAGAGTCGTGAATACCAAGAATAAGAGCATCGTCAGATCGTGAATACACATGATAGAATGCTGACAATCAAATAACCTAAGTACAAAATCAGAGTTAAAACA
>ML797065.1:0-10377 GCA_009831015.1 Picea engelmannii
ATATTAAGATGGTAGTAAGGAAGAATTTGGAGGGGGAGTGGTCCATAGAAATTCCAGTGTTTTGTATTCCTATTTATAGGTGGGAAGGGGGAAATATGATCATTGGGAATTGAAATTGTATTTAGCAAAGAACTAGTATTTGAGTAATAATCAGGGTTGCATTTTGGGAAAGTTTAATTACATGTGACCAAATCAATGAAAAGCACGAAACTATAAGTTGTAGTTCTTACTTAATTTTGTGTAGCTTTTCTTGGTGTTGCTGGTATATTGTGGACATCACTATAATTTCTTTATTTCTTAGTCTCAAGCATTAGGGAAATTATTGTTCAGTGATTTGGTGTATTAGGAGCACTAGTGCACCCATACCTAAAGAAGAACATCGATGCACCTACACCGTATAGGAGCATTGGGTCACCCATACCAAATAGGAGAAACAATATACCAATACAGAAGCGAAGCACTGATGTCTTTTTGGGCTATTAGCACTCTAGTGCACATGGGCCATAGAGCACAAATTTTTTGAAACCAAAATCGAGCACTACTATATTTTGTGTTTTTTTACACTTGGGTGCACATTGGTATAGAAGCATCGGTGCACCTAGACCAATGTGGATCATCAATGTGTCTTGACCAATGTTTAGAACTGATGTATTTTTGACATGTTGTTGCTCCAATGCAATTGTAGCCATGGATCACCAATGCTTTAGATATTAAAGGGCACCGGTAAAACATAATAATTTAGGTGCATTAATAAAAAAAACCTCTGCCAAAACATCTGGTTGCATGCCTTTGCTAGAAACCTGGTGCAACATAACAGTTTAGGTGTATCCACTAATTGGTGTTTTCCTTATAATTATTATTCCAGTTGCAATAACATGCTTAGGATCTTTTAGATCCTTGATTACAACTTGGTGAGATGAAAACTCTACGGTTTTACCTTCACCTGAATGAGTGATTTGAGATACTGATAGAAGGTTACAAGAAAGGCTTGGCACACATAATACATCAATGAAATGCCCATTATCTACTTGAACTGTTCCATATCCTACAACACTAATAGATCTATCATCACCGACAAATATTTTCTTGGTGTTACATTCATTTAGAGAAGAAAATATGTCTTTATCCTTAGCCATTTGATAATATTCTCCTAAATCAATAAGCCACTCATCAAAAGAAAAAGTAGAAGTTGTATTAAAGGAGAAACCAGAAGCAGAAAGTGCATGTCCATGAGAAGAAGAAGAAGAAGTAGAATCAATATTGATGTCGTGCTTCTTCATCGTTGCTTCTAAAGCTTCCATCTTCTTGAAACATTTGGACTCATCACGACCATATTTATCACAAAAGTTGCAATGTCTGTCAGTCTTCTTATTTTTATGTTTTGCTCCTTTGTCACCATTAGGAGCTAAATTTGTCTGAGCCGGTTTGGGACCCTTATCTTGCTTGTTGTGTAGCGAGGATGTTTCTTCTTGGGATACTTGGGTTTATCTTTCTGTTGGGAAACTATGTCTTTGTTGGAGGTACCTGCAATGTGTATCAATCCAAGTTGTACAGGCTTATCTTCCTCTTGAATCAAAGCAACACAAAAGGATTCAAGAGTGGGTTTTTGATAAGTTTTCCCTAGAGCCCCTCTCATGGCATAAAAAGTAGATACAAACACAAAATATGCACTACCTAGCTTAGAAAGAATAAGATAGATGTGACACTCTTCCTCCATTTCTATATCACATTCTTCACATGAAATTCTGAGTGTTTTAAACTTAGATAGATAGTCTCCAAGGAAAGAAAAATCACTTGGACTTAAGGTCATTACTTGATTTTTTAACTGTTGTGCTCGAATAATATTGAGTTTTCCAAACAAAGATTCAATCTTTTCCCAAGCTTCATTGGGATCATCAATTTCTTTAAGGTGGAACCTTAAATCAAGAGAGATAGAAATTCCAATTAGTCCATGTGCTTCATCACTCCTATTAGCCCAATTTACTTTCTTATCATTATCAGTGGGTGCTTTTCCGTTCCCAAGGTAATCCGGTACAAGCCTTTACTTAATAAATATTCTATATGAGATTTCCAATGGAAGTAGTTGGTGTTGGTATGCAAGAGATTTCTAGTAGAATCCATATTAAGTATGAAGATAATGTGGATTCAAAAACTGAAACTTATTATATAAATGGAAAGATCTTGAAAATTTATGCGGTTTAAAAAAAAAGACACTAAAAACGGACTTCGGGTGTGAGAGTTATGCCCTTTTAAAAAAAGGCATAAACAGTAACCAAAGGACCACGTGATAGTGTAAGTTGTTTTATGAAGTGACCCACTTTTATAATGAGAAGTGGGGATCACTTTTACAATGAATTTACTTTATAAAAGAAAAGTTGCATGCAAAATAAATAACTCTAAAATAAAATATTAAAGCTACTCATAGTGATTCACTTTTATACTTGAAGTGAAATACACTTTACAATTTTAGCATGAACTTTTTCAAAAAAAGTAACAAAAGAGAGACTTGAACTCAAGACCTCTTACTTAATAAAGCAACTTTTAACCAAATGGTCTAGCAAAACATATTGTATTTTTTAGGAAGAGGATTGTTGTTGTTGTTGTTATTTTCGGCCTTGGAGAGCATGCTAAAAAAAACTCTTTTTACCCAAGAAACAAATTTCGCTTCTCGATGACAATAAGGGTTAGATCTCGGTTAGCTTACCTGAAAGATGCAACTTTTCCTATATGTTTCTGATTTTTTGAGATCGCACAGGGCGCGGGGCAAAGAGAATACCAAATCTAAAAGAGTAGCAACCCGGAAATAAATAATACAAAATTGAAATAAAACCAAAATGATACTCTACAAAAATTTAACAAATGCGTATTCAAGATTTATACCTTCGGATCTGACTAAAATGGTCGTATCTTAGGCAAACAAAAACCTTTTCGAGTGAAACTAAAAACGTTGTTGACTGAAATGAGAGCACCAGACACAATGGAACAATCTTCTTAGCCCATAACTGTACGGAAATGACAAAAAATGGAGATGAGGCAACCAACTTCACGATCTCGATCTACAACAAGAGAGGGTCTTCAAATAGGCTCTGATACCATGTTCGAGAAAACATGTATTCCAATAGAGGATGAACACCTTTAGTAACCATTCACACAACCAGATCAAATATCAAAACACCGATGTTTTGATGTGGTAAAACCCCTACGAGGAAACATCCACGACCCCAGTCAACGCGACCACTTGGAGTAGTTTATTAATGCAAAAGAAAAATATTACAGAGAGATTTTACAAGAGATATTCTCACAACTGATCATCGACACATGATCCTCCACGCTCTTTAAATAGAGATTATGGACCAATGGGGTGTTAAACGACAAATCAATGGTAGTTAAGATCAAGGAGAGTATGAACCGTCGTATCACTCTATGTCGGGAACAGATCATTACCGTCAGATTTCCTAACTACAAATGCATACTAATGCGTACTAAAGAAACACACTAAGAAACACACTTTTACCCAACGACACATTAGACCAAGTAGATCTTAACTAACTCCTAAGTGTCTAAATATCCTAACATGAGTATATCAAGTATTAAGACGGATCAAACCCCTTTGAGATCTAAATTTTTTTGATAATACAAAAATTTAGAAAAAAGTTCACACTTCAAGAAATTTGATCCATCCCAATACTTAATAAATTCAAGGTTCGGATAAATCTACACCAATTTATATATATTACATATATTTATGTACAAACAAGTGAAATAATTTATTGTTATTTTTATTTATTTATTAAAAATACATGATAATATTTTCATTTTTTTCTACCTCATGGATAAGAGGTTAAATTGCAAGTGGGTGTCATATCTCATCTCATGTATGGGACTAAGGCTAGATGTTACTAGAAAGTACATGATAACATTGGAGGTAGCCAAAGTAATGACCACAAGGGACACTAGATTTTTTGTGGATACTATTTATTTTGAAACCACCTTTTGGTCCTAGAGTAAGACCTAAACCTACTTTTGATTGGTTAAGAGCTGATCTTCCTCGAATGTAAGGAATTATATTAATATCCCTTTGGAAACAAAATCCTTGGGGTTGAAAACTTCATGTAATGTGAAGTTACAATGTCAAGAACAACATAATGTAACTGACTTTGGGAGTCCAAGAGACCTTGGACTAGAATCCAAAGGTCTTACAAATTTGTATATATGCATATCATATCCATTAATAAAATGCACTTCATGCCTTATCCTAATTGGTGAGTCCAACAAACCTAATACCCAAAGACATCTGGTAGAAGTGAAAGTATATCCCCTTATAAATCACAAAAATCATTATAAATAACAAAAACATCTCAATGTCTTTAAAATCCCTTGCAACATAATAATTTAAAAACCCTCTCGACATAATAATAAAAACAAAGAGCATCACTCGACATAATAAAAAATAAGGGGTACCTAATGTTCAAACTTCAAACCATTCGTAGTTCAAATATTATGTAGTTCCCACAAAATGTAACAAGGGTTGCATGACAACTTAGTCCCTGCCAAGTGGATTTAGAAATTGAGATGATAGTTGGCACCCTATAATTATTGATGATGATGATTCACGTGAAACATAAACAATATGCTAACAAATGAGCTAGTTTCATAGTATTAAAAGAAATCAACTTCTTTTAGGGTTTTTGTTATTTTAAATGAGAAACATTAACACAAATAACTACATTGTTAGAAAATTTGAATTGAAAGAATTTGACATAGATTCCCAAAGAATTAACCTAAATTTATTTTTAATTGAGTTGAACCAACCAAATATAAATTACATCTAAAAAGAATTTAAACATTTAAAATTTTATAATATATATTTTAATTTATATAATATTTATTATATTACATAATATAACGTATGTATTTATTGTGGTGGTGTGATAAGTATGCTATATAGGTTAGATTTAGCTTTTAACAAGGCTACATAGTAGCATATACGTGTCGACATAGTATTAATAAAGGGAGTTATTATGACCTATTAGATTGAAGAAAAAGTATTACCCTATTCATAAATCAATGAAAAATGAAATTTACACAGTAAAATACAATTGAGATAATTTTAATTTAAAAACTAATCATAGTTATATTAGTAGGATGAGCTATTTTGATATAAACTTATGTGATTTTGTGATTTTTTTTCTCATTAAAATCATTTAGTTTTCTTCAATTTGTCATGGAAATCATGTCAAAATTGGAACCACCAAATAGTTATACTTATCACAAACAACTACATAATTAGAAACACCTTTGTCTTTGTAGCTATCATTAACTATGTCTTTGATGATGATTAAATATCATCAAAATAATTCTAAATGGATGTAGCTATCATTTGTATACTTTGAAAATTGAAAATTATTATAATATAAAAACCTCATTTAAATTTATTACAATTTATTTATAAAATAAATTTATTGCAATGTATTCCTAAAATATATGAAAATTTAGCAACCTTACAATTAAATGGTTTTAAGTTTTTAATATTATAAAGCAAAAAATATTATTGCCTTCTATTTTGATAAAGCCATTGTGACATAAATCTCAAAGATATAGAAATGTGGTAGCATTAAACGATGAATAAAGTTAAAATCAAATTTAAATACAATATCTAAATTTAGTAATCTTGTAATTAAATAGTTTTAATATTATAAAAAAAAATATTATTACTTTTTAATTTTGTAAAACTTACCTTATAAAATATATAAAAGATTTTATCAACTTAGAAACTTGTTTTAATGTGTTAAAGAAAGAAAAATATGTAACTTTTTATTAACTATATAAATTAAATAATAATCATTATAAAACATATAAATAAATATCATCAGATAAATCACAATGAAATTTAAATAAAAAATTATATATTTCACAAACAAATAAATAAATATAATACAATACAATATAATAATACTCAAATATATTATAACTTATGTATGGTGAAATTCACTTATACCATGTGATGCTTATATAATAAATACCTTTATCAACCTCTCAATGTAAAGTTTAATATTAAATCTAATATTACTTAAAAATTACATTTAATATTTTTATTATATTATCGTATGAGCAAGTGATTCTCCAGTTGCAGCTTTGGAGTACACTTTGTTAAATATTTTGTCATCACTCAGACGACAAGAACTGGTACGAAGTCTGAACACATGTAGATACACTAATCTGGGTTGTGTTGTTTGGTACTCCCTAGTGTGACTGAGATCTGGGTGTATTTTTGGGAAACAACAAGTTCGTTAAACCCATAAAACTTATTTAATGTATCATCAGCAAAGGTGTATGTCTGTTGATTTACATTTAAACAATTATGGATCCCAAGAATATCACCATTTGTTTTGTAGGTATACTAATTATGATGTTGACCAAGAATATTTATACAACCACCATTTGTTTTGCAGGTATACTAACTAGCACAACCACAAAGTGGCTGGTGAACGCCGAAAGTTATTTGGATGGACAACACTCTGGTGAATTGAATGCAGGGACAACTGAAACCCACATAGAGCTGAGGAAATCCAAAAGTTAATCTTAAATGTGGTAATTCCAAAGGTTAATCAGTTAAACGTGGCAATCATATGGTGGTACAGTAATTTCTTAATATGATTAGGTAAATGTTAAAAAGTAAACAGGTTAACTGATGCATTCAAAAATACAAGGAAGTTATGAAGAGTAAATCACATTCATTGATTTGGAAGGACGACTAAGAATATTCCAGCATTTTCAATTGTTAGCCATTAGATTAGAATTTTAAATTAAAAGGTGATTAATTGTGCCCATCTCCAATAGGTATACACCTTTCGACGTAATTATGATGTTGACCAATAATTTTTATACAACCACTTATTTATTTAGTAAAATAATAATTAGTTTAAAGGTATATAATATAATTAATATAAAGGTCATTAATTTTAGATATTGAAATACGTGAAGTTGAAATATATTAACCAATTAAAAATGAAAAAAACAAATTTTTTATTATATGAAAAAATATATATTTATTTTTTTAAGTTAAACATTATATTTCACACTCAAATTTAAAATAAAAGATAAATTAATGTCAAATCAATAACAAACTCATTGCTATAGTTCCTTGACAGATAAAGACTAATAAAAATTAATGAGCGGTTCCATTATTGACTCATTCAAACTTTATTAAAGTTTACTCCTTACATATTAAGTGGTTGTAAGGGTCTCAATGTGTTCAAAACTTTAATTGGAAATTTTTTTCATGTACATTATATGGCAAGGAAAAATAAAATAAAATAAAAGTGGAATTAGTTTATTAGTTAAAGATTCTAGTGTGCATGTTTTTACATCATAATAATGTTTGAATTTTATTATTTCCTCTTTATATGTATGTGACAATATTGTATGGCAAGGAAAAATAAAATAAAATAAAAGTGGAATTAATTTATCGCTAAAGGATGAAAGTGTGCAGGTTTTTATATCATGTTGATGTTTGACACAATATTGTATGGCAAGGAAAAATAAATTCTCGACCGATGAGTCCTGAATGGCTTCTCAATTGTGGTTCGGGAACTAACACCAAGGCTGAGCTAATGGGTCTCTGGGTTTCCCTACTGTTAGCCTCTTCTTGGTCCATCTCTCATCTACAGGTTCGTGGTGATTCAAGCGCTATCATCGACTGGATCAATAAAAAAACAGAGCTCCACTCGGTTCAGATAGAGGGCTGGAAAATGAAGACGCTGGATCTTTCCAAAAGGTTCACAATCTTGAATTGTCAGCACTTCCCTAGATCATTTAATCAAGAAGCGGATGCTCTATCAAAGAGAGCTCTCGCCGAGTTGGCTGGGAAACTCTCGATCTACCACAGTGAAAATGGGATCGAGAGCCCTACCACTGTTCTGGACATTTTCTGATCCTCAGAGGCCATCTTCAGCCAAATCGTCTGTCAATTCTTAGTTTCCAGCAGGTGATTGGGCGTTTCTTTTCCTGACAGCGTTATCTTGATTTCAATTTGGCTCGAGGATGGGGCGATTCGGAGAATTCTGGGGCGAGTTTTTTTGCTCAACGCCTGCACCGTATACAAGGGATGAGCCACTGCTGTAGTCGATGACAACTTAAATCCTCATTCAGAAATGTCCGAATTTGTAAAAACGATTTTATATTTAATATAAAATCGAGTCATTTTTTTCATGGAAAAAAAAGGAAAAATAAATAAAATAAAAGTAGAATTAGTTTATCATTTAAAGATTTTAGTGTGCATGTTTTTACAACATAATGATGTTTGACACAATATTGTATGGCAAGAAAAAATAAAATAAAATAAAAGTGGAATTAGTTTATCACTTAAAGATTCTAGTGTACAAGTTTTTACCTCATAATGATGTTTGATGCAATATTGTATGGAAAGGAAAAATAAAATAAAATAAACATGGAATTAGTTGATCACTTAAAGACTCTAGTGTGCACGTTTTACATCATAATGATGTTTGAATTTTATTTTACGTGTATGTGAAAATGGGTGGGTGGATTGTATATTCCAAGTTCATATAAAATACATCTTACACATAACTTATTTTTAAATAACTTATTTTTAAAAAGTTTAAATATATTTATTAAAGTTTTTGGGTTTTAATACTTTACATAATCCAAAAAAAAATTGAAAATAGATTTATTCAATATACCATTTGCACCTCATACATATATTTGATGAAATTGGTTGCAAGGAGAGGGGGAATTTTAAAATTAATAGTTGAATTGTTTTACTATAATTGACACTTTATTTAAAGATATTTTTTAGAACTGATGTTATGAAAAGAAAATGTAATAAGAGTAAGAGTAGTTTTCATATTTCTAAGATAAGGTTTTTAATATAGAGTTGAAGTAAAATATTTTGGAATACAATTATAATTAGCAATTGTTTTCATATGTGTAAAAATTATGTTGTTATAAGGTGAAGAGGTAGGAATGTTTACTTTTTAAATTTTCTTAGGGTGATGAATCCATTTATGCATTCATAAATGCAATTTAAACACCAAAAAATGGTGATTTCACCAAGGTCTTTTTCATCATATTGGTGTGAAAAAATTCAAAAGGTCAAATTTTTAGACAACACCTTGCAAAAGTTCATTACCTATTGATTCAATTGGAATTATGTCCATACAAGCTTCAACTTTTTTTATTTGCTAAGCATTTTCACAATAAAAGCACTTTGAAACTAGCAAAGGAGAAATACTGGAGATAACAAATCAAGATTCATGTAGATATGTATTTTGAAATGGTCTTGAGATAAATAATGTCAAGGAAAATCCATTTCCACTATTTGTTGACAAAAAATACTTAACAAGTATTTTTCAATATAGAACAAGAGAAAAGGGGAAATGTTTGATGCATAACCATAAACCCTTTTACCAAACAAGATATTAACATTTGGAAAAAAACCCAATAATTGAAAACATAAATGTAGATAAGGTAAACTAAAATCTAGATAATGATTTTGACCTTGATCATGCATGACACAACTTTTTCCGCCCTAGGATGGAATGTTACTATTAGTTTCCATTAAAGAACACATTTTATTTTTTGGGTATAGTACTAAGTAATCAAACTTCATTGTTGTGAGTTTTAAGTAAACAATTCTCATAACAGCAAGGACATTCTTGGAGTCATCATCATGGGAGAAAACATTGTTTTATTTTGCTAGTCTTTGATTTGGTCATCAATGTGCAACACAAGAATTTGAAGAAAAAAGTGAGTAACTTGTTTTATAAACTAATTTGGGAAGATTTAATATTGAAATATATTTGTTTCTCTAAGTTTTAACGTAATACATATGAATTCTAGTACAATTGAAGAGGATGTATGTCTTCATTATTAGTGTTAAAAAAACATTCCTTGATGTGTGTAAATCCCAACCCCGGGCTTCATAGCTAAAAGTAAATAAAAAAAATTGTAACCCGATACCATATGTAAATCTTAATAGTAAATTAAATTGACAACAATTTCCAACAATTAAATTCTCATTTTTCACAGATTACAACATAATATCAACATGTATAACTTGATTAAAAACAAGAGATAAAACTAGTGAAATACCTCTCGAAGATGTTGTCCTTTGAGTTGTTGAAATAGTCTGCTACCAAAAACTGAAACTGCCTAAAATTGTTTCCTCCCATCCAACTAGGAACAGAGACTCTTCGGCTCCCTTGCTCAAGGAAATCATATTTCTTGGCCCCTGAGCCCAAAATCCTAGCAACAATAGTGCCCTAGTAAAAATCCCCAAAGAAAATTTTCCTTGTAGTCTCCTCCTTTTCCCTTCCTCCTTCTTCGAGAATTTTCCCAAAAAGAAGACCCCCTTCC
>ML797065.1:10465-33199 GCA_009831015.1 Picea engelmannii
CCCCTCTCTCGAATCCCCCTCCCTCATTCATTCCCAATTTCCTTATCCCCTCATTAATTCCCTCACCTACCATTAAATAATAAAATAAGAAAAAGATTCAATCTAATTATTTAGATAATTAATCTAATTTACCATAAATAAATTATAATCACTACTTAATAAAATTGGGTTGTTACATACATTCACCCTTCAAGAAACTTCATCCCAGAGTTATAGTAATTTACAATACAAGGGAAATAAAACATGATTCATACATCCAGATTAAATAAGTAACATCATCAATTTAAAACAATTATACATACTAGTATACCTTTGTAAGGCATGCATGCGTATCTAGCACATACATGACTCACATGTGTACTAATGAAAATAATTATCACACCTAATGCAATTCTTATATGCGTTCAATATAATAAAAAATGTCATTCATTTCATAAAGAATAGTAAACCATTTAAAATATTCACAAAATCCCTCAATTATAATAATTTAACTCAAGTAACATTCACCTAGATAATTGTAGTTCAGTTAAGAATATATATATATATTGAACAAGAGGAAATCAAGAAATTCTACTATAAGGTGAAAAACCCACAAACTCTCAAGTACTTCTAGTCATCCTTCCTCCCTAACCTACTTCCATATTCCATCCCTATCCTTCCTCTGCTGGACTATCTTGGAGCATCAACTATATTTACCTAACTTCAGATAGAACCCGTAAGAGAAAGTGTCAACTCTCTTGACCAAGCTTCCCCAAGAGGAAATTGGCAGTCATCATCACATGTCTAGGGGAGCGTGAGCTAACACTGTCCTCCCATGACTCCAGGTTTCAGAGGATACAGTGTGGGAATGTCTCCATCCCTCCTGATAGAACTAGGGTCAACACCCTATCATTGACCATACAATGGCACTGTGTTGCTGGGATTGTTTCAGGAAGTCTCGCTACCTGAAAAACATAAACTTGCCCACATATCATAGCAATGCATTTGAACCAACATAATTTCACATACAAGGATTCATACCATATTGTTTCTTGGCCGATGTTCACAACATCCACCCTTTATTATAATTATCCCTTGGCTATTTTATAGCCCATTAATATGCATACTAGTTTATAAAAAAAATCATACATATCCATACATTGTTGTCATGTAAATGCATTTAATCATATCATTAACTTGGTATCCATGTACCAACAACTTTGAATTTCAAAATTTTTAAGCTAGAATTAAGTTGCATAATATCCATCATAACTCAAATAATGATAAGCATTCACAGTATTGACATTCACATAGATCCATATGTCTATAATTTTAAGTGTATCATTAATAATTTCATAGTTAATAAGAAATTAATATATGGTTAGGCCATAAGTAATTCTAGTTGTCTAAGTCAAAAAGTGGCATTACATACAGCCAACGTTCAGGAAACATAGTCTCAAGGTGGTGAAAAAAGTGAGGGATGATCTCATCGTAAGGTCTCTGCATCCTCCCAAGTAGCATATGTTGGCATATACTTGTCCCACTGGACCTTAACTTGGTCTACCAAACGATTTCTAAGTTGTTGAACCATACGGTCCAATATATGTAATGGTTTGACCATGATGGTTCCTGCAATTCCTTCCAATTTAGTTTGTGAGATTCGTCAACAACATAATGACGTAGAAAAGATACATGAAAAAAATTATGAGTTTTATGCAAGTGGGATGGAAGTACGAGACAATAGGAAGCGTGTCCAATTCTCTCTTGGATTTTGAACAGTCTTATACATCAATGTGACAACTTTGTCCCCTTCTCGAACCGAATGGTACTCTTATTAGGCTGGATACAAATGAAAACTTGATCTCCCACTTTATAACTTCGGTCAGTCCTATGTGCATCCAAATGAATTTTATGTCTATCATGTGATTCCTTTAGTTGTTTCCTAATCTAGATCACATGTTCCTCCATCTCTTGAATCAATTCTGGCACGACTGTCACTCGTTCTTCTAACCTTTCCCAACTCAATGGTGTCTTGCATGGCCTTCCATACATATCTTCATAGGGTGGAATTCCAATGGAGATGTGAAATATTTTCTTGTAGACGAACTCCACCAAAGGTAGATAATTCTCCCAATGGGTTTGGTTATCCACAACATACATCCTTCACATGTCTTCCATAACTTGATTTACTTTCTCAGTTTTCCCATCTGATTCGGGATGATATTGTTAGAAAAACAGGATCGTGGAGCAATAAAATAAAACAAATGCATAAATAAAACACAGAAGATATAAAATACAATAGAGACACAGATATACGTGGTTCACCTAGTGTGGGATACATCCACCAAAGAAATTGCCAAGTCCTTTTATTATTATCCATAAAATGAAGGGATACAACCTACAACACACATTTTGTAACTTCCTCTTCTTTCTCTCACAATCTCCTCTCTTAGAATACAATATTTGCAATAATACATAGTTGCAATACATTTCCCTCATAAAAGAGGGTTTCCTTCTGGGGAAAATGATGCAGGAGCATCGCAAGTAGCCAGCCAAGTGAGCATGAAGGCAAAAGACAACTGGAAAGCGCAACACACATTTTGAAATGTTTTTGAAAAATTAAGAAGTGGATATTAATGTAGTAGTTAAAGGAAGTGTACTTGCATGTTGTAAGCAAATCTTGAGTGATTTTCTCTCATTTGTCGGATATAGTAGACATTAAGTCTGATAAATGAAAGTAGGTAGCTTTGAATTAATAGATTAGACAATTTTATGAGTGTAGGAGGGAAAACGGATATAAACAACCTCGCCTTTGTATTATTGTATGATTAGATCATTAGCGCAGAGCAGAAGAAGAGAGTTGTAGCAGAGAGCTATAGAGAAGAATCCATGTACAGGAGCTTGAATTAATATATGAAGCTTTGACTCAACTTTCATGGTGTTATGATGTTTACTGTTTACATACGCTGAATGGTATGCTTACAGTTGTTTTATTCTCTCTGTTATGCATTTGTTATGATGCTATGTTGTGTTGAATGTATGATTTCATGTTGAACGTATGAAGTCTGAGAGAGAAAGAGAATGAGTTTCAATTGTTTCTCTTCCTGAGAGAAGTTCCTGCAAGGAGTGTAGTGAAACGTCTGCAAGGTGTGCGTTGACAAGGTTTCTGAGTCTATCTCAGAAAGCTTAGGAGGGATACCATTATTCTCATTCTAGCAAAAGTGCAGGTGAAGCACAGAAGTCATCCGCAAGGTGTGCGCAGGCTAGTTGAGGCCTTAGAACTTATCAACTAAGGTTGAAAGGGGAAGGACTGTTGTTGCCGAGTGTACACAGAGTCGAAAGATCAAATACCCTGGAGTATTTGAAAGTTTTCCGCAAGGAGTGTGAGCAGGAACCCTTTTGGAGGCTTGAGTTTGCAAGTGAAAGTTCAGGAGGGATAACACCTTTAAACACTTCAAAGGAGGATGGAGATCGAAATACTTTAAAGGAAGATAGGAAGAAAAATCATCGCGCAGAAGTTAAGTCCCAGAGAAAGAGTGTCGAGTCAATTTGGGCCAGAGATACAGAGGAAGGAATCGAACGGTCAAAATTCTCCTTGGAGAACTCATGAAGTAGCGAGGACCGTAGGATCCAGCGAAGTTGCAAGGCGGTTAGGAGTTGGAAGAACTCACCACCCTAGCATCAAGAATCAACGTGAGTCATTGATCTCGTCTCAACCCACTTCATTGGATCATATCGTGAACTCGGGGTTCGTGATTTCGGAGGGCAGACCAAATCCTTTGGTTGTGTGAACTCCCGAGTAACGAGAAGTAGGAATAACCATTGGATTGAAACCTCTTCTCTATATCGTGTATTGGGGTTTCGGAGGTTGGGAGGAATCAGTTTCGACTGCAGAAGTCGCGAAGGGCGAGGGTTGAGGTCTCGGATGAACACGTGGCGCATCCATCAAGTGGGGACCACATGGTTGACAGGTGGACACTCGTCACCTGGGAGGGAGTCAACACCATGTTGACTTCTCATGCTTAGGGTTCTCGTGAGAAAGGATCACAAAGGCTTAACAAACCAACTCGCGAAGTTGCAAGTTGTGAGAAGTACTGAAGGAGTCAAATCTTCTCTGACTTTTGCATCTAGGAGTCTCGTAAAAGAAGGGCCTAGAGGTTCAACCCTTCAACTTGTGAACTTGCGAGTTCCGAGTGAGGTTAGTACTTAGCTCTAGCTGGCGGTTATGCATGGAGGGTGCTAACAAGGAGGATCCATATCCCATCACATGTCAGGTATCGACGTTTGGTGAAGAAAAGTCGATGGTCTTCGACTTGCAAACACGTGAGTTGCGAAAGGCATTTGCGCAAGGACTAGGTCGTGGTCGTATGGAAGTGTAAGGATCATGCTTGGAGTTAAGGTGAATAGGGTGGGTTTTTCAAGAAGGACCTGTGGATACACCCTTGTGTGTGTGAGATATTCCTGTAGGGAAAGTGAAGAGTCAATCCGACTCAGAGGGGAATTAGAACAATCCTGAACGGATCTTGGCCCGAGGGTCGGGGTCTGCGTCAGAAAAAAACCCTAACATAACTTTTGTCGTCAGATCTACGACCTTATAATGAACGGTCCACATTTACAATGAAATTACAATATACATTTATAAGGCAATTTTTCCTTCGGGGCTTCACCCTCGAATCCCTGCTAGGGGCCCGCTTTCCCCTGGACCCCAAATAGGGGGTAACCCCCCTCTACACTCCCATGCGTGGAGGAGTGTACATTCTTCCAAGGTGTAAAGTCTTCCTGGTGTATAAACATCGCTGAAACAAAGACCTCTAAATCAAGAAGATAATTAGGCTCCACAACCAACAATCGCCCACTTGGAGGCTAATCTCAACAACTCCACCGTTGTTGTATATGCTGGACTCTGAACCTTCTTGGACCTCGAAAATTTCTCATATTCACCTTCATGCTTGAAGATCAACCAAAATTGAGCAGGAACTCATTTTCTCCCTGGTTACTCCCTTAGTTAACATGCCTGCAAGATTCTGGCTAGTGTGTATCTTTTCCTACTTCAAATGTCCATCTTCCAAGACAGATCATATGAAATGGTACCGAAGTTGTATATTCTTATTCTTCGAATGTAAGGCTGATTTATTTGCAATATGAATGGTACTCTCACTGTCATAATACACCATGTTATTCTCTTTCTTCTTTCCCAATTTCTCCATAAACTTATGTAACCAAATAATATCTTTACTAGATTTTGTAGCAACAACATACTCTTCCTTTGTTGTTGAAAGTGAAACAACCTTTTGCAGTTTTGAAATCCAACTTACTATTGTTCCACCTATAGTAAAAACATACCCTGTGGTGGTCCTCCTACTATCTTCATCACTTGCCATATTTGAATCAACATATCCCTGTAGAACATTGTCTGAACCTCCAAAACATAATGAATGAGTAGCAGTACCTCTCAAATACATGAGAATACACTTTAATACCTCCCAATGTTCTTTACCTAGATTGTTCATATACCCGCTCACAACTCACACTGCATGTGCAATATTTGGTCTTGTGCAAACCATCGCATACATCAAGCTGTCAATTGCCGATGATTAAGGGACCCTAGACATGTATTCAATCTCCTCATGTGTCTTGGGACACATTTCCTTAGTTAATTTGAAATGTCTGGCCAAAGGTGTACTAACTGGTTTTTCATTTTGCATTCAAAACCTCTCCAACACCTTTTCTATGTACTCACCCTGAGACAATGTCAATTTGCGATTTTTCCTGTCTCTTGTTATTCTCATACCAAGGATTTTTTTTGTGACACCCAAATAATTCATCGCAAATGAATTAGCTAATTTCTTCTTGAGCACATTTATATCCTGCATATTAGACCCTGCAACAAGAATGCCATCTACATACAATAGCAAGATAATGTACCTTCCATTTTCTATCCTTTTAAAATAAACACAATGATCATAATGACATCTATGATAACCATGTTATGTCATAAACTTGTCAAACTTAAAATACCACTTCCTTGGAGATTGATTTATGCCATACAAGATCTTCTTCAACATGCATACCAAATTGTCCTTCCCTTTGACCTCATACCCCTGTGGCTGTTGCATAGAAATCTCTTCCTCCAAATCCCCATGGAGAAAAGTTGTTTTTACATCTAACTTTTCAATATGAAAATATTCTATTGCCACAAGACTTAAAATAGTCCTAATTGAAGTAATTTTAACAACATGAGAAAATATTTAATCAAAATATATACCTTTCTTTTCTGAAAACCCCTTTACAACAAGTCTATCCTTGTACCATGTTTTTCCTCCATCTTTTTCCTTCAATTTGTAAACCCATTTATTCTGCAATGTTGTTTTTCCTGCAAGAAATTGAACCAAGTCCCATGTCTGGTTATTTAGCAAGGAATCCATTTCCTCTTCCATGCCTTGCTCCCACTTTTTTTTGGTGTCTTCTTGCATTGCCTCTTCATAACATTTTGGTTCACCGGAATCAGCCAACAATAAATAATAAAATGAAGGAGAGTATCATTTAGGGGGTCTACTTAACTTGGTATATTTTCTAACAACACTTGCAGGAGTTTGAGTTACATTTTGATCCTACAGTTGTAGATTATGATTTTCTGGTATCTTTGGAAAAAAAAAAATCAATGATCTCATCCATCAAGCACGGTGCATTTTGGTTTTTCTTTTTCATGTTTCTTTCCCTGCAACTGATCTTTGTACATCACCTTCTCATTGAATATGACATCTCTACTCTTAATAATTTTTTTGTTTTCATAATCCTATAAGGGATAACCAAAATCATTAACACTGTATCCATTAAAGGTACACTTCTTGGATTTTTCCTCAAGCTTTGTTCTATTTTCTTTATCAATATGGACAGATGATTCACAACCGAAAGTCTTCAAAAAATAATAGTTTACCTTTTTACATGTCCATGCCTCCTATGAAATTCTACCATCCAAAGAGCTTGAAGGTCCTTTGTTTATTAAGTAAACAACAATATCTACAACTTCTTCCCAAAGTTGTAAGGGAAAACCAACATGCAATCTCATACTCCTTGCACGCTCCATGATTGTCCTGTTCATCCTTTCTGACACACTGTTTTCTTCTGGTGTTCCTGGAAATTTCTTCTCTCTACGAATCCCATGGTATGAAAAATAATAATCCAACTCCTTGCTGCAATTTTCACCTCCATTGTATGATCTGAGAACTTCAACCTTTTTCCTATCTCATTCTCAAGCAAAGATTTCCATTTCTTAAAAGTATCAAAAACATTAGATTTTTGTGGAATGCAATAAAACCTAGTTTTTCTATTTGCATCATCAATAAAAGTAACATAATAATGAGAGACACCAAGAGTTGATACCTGAGCTGGTCCCCATACATATGTATGCACAAGATCTAACCTTTCACTCTTATTTTCTTTTCCAACTCTGATAAATCTGACTCTCTTTTGTTTTCCATAAACAAAATGCTCACAGAAATCCAAATCAATTTGTTGAAGATCATGCAACAAATTTCTTTTGCGAAGTATCTGCATCCCCTTCTCACTCATGTTTCCAAGCGTACGATGCCACAGTGCTGTGTCCACTCTTGTATAAGATAAATAGATAGAAGAGTCAATATTACCAGTACATAAATACAATGTACCTACCTTATCTCCTTTTTATATCACCATTGATCCTTTGGTGACCTTCCAAACCTTATCTATAAATATGGATACACAACCTTCACATGCCAACTGCCCTGTTGAAATTGGATTTTTCCTTAGATTTGGAACATGTCTTACCTCTTTCAACAACCATTGGTTTCCATTGCTTTGCTTTATTTTTACCTTTCCCATTCCAACAATTTTTCATGGAGCCTCATCACCCAAATGAACCTATCCAAAATCACCTTGAACATAATCTAGAAAAATTTTCCTATGGGGTGTGGCATGAAATGAAGCCCCTGAATATACTACCCAAGACTCAGAAATATTATCTACAGAAAGAATAAAAGCATCTTGTAACACATCACATGTTACATTTGCTTCTTGATTTTTCTCCCATTGTCCATCTCTTTGTTTCTTTAGAGCTATACAATATTTCTTTAGATTTCCTTTCTTCCCACAATTCTAGCACTCTATCTTTCCAAATCTAGATTTTGATCTTCCCTTCCTAGAATTCCAGTGGTTCCCTAAGCCCTTTCCTCTATCCTTTTGTCTTCCCCTATTCTCCATGTTCAACGCATTACCTGTTCTTTTCCATCACATGTCCTCACTAAGGATAACACCAGGAACATCATCAAATTTTAAAGTATTTGAACCAGAGACAAAGTTACTTACAGCCATGACCAAGTCATTCCAACTTTCTAGAAAAGAGCACAATATTAGAAGATCCCTGACCTCATCATCAAAGTCCACTTTTACATAAATTAGTTGGTTAGTAACCATATTAAATTCATTTAAATGATCTACAATAGACCCACCTTCTCACATCTTCATATTAAATAATCTCTTAATTAGAAATACATTATTGGACACCGAAGGTTTTTCATATAGTTTAGCCAATGCATCCATCAACTCCTTTGTTGTCTTTTCTTTCTAAATATTGAAAGCCATCGATGCTGCTAGGCTCATCTGTATCGTTCCTAGTGCCTTTCTGTCAAGAACCTCCCATTCTTCGTCCTTCATGGCCGTTGACTTCTTTACTATTCCACCCAATGGTAGGAATAGATCCTTCTAATATAAATAATCTTCGATCTGCATCTTCCATAATTAGTAGTTTTGGCCGTTAAATTTATCGACCCTAAACTTTCCATCTTCCACCATTGCTCCCACTCGAACCAAGAACCCTCTTTTCCTATGAGTTACCTTTAGCTATGATACCAGTTGTTTGAAATAAAATTGCGGAGAAACAAAATAAAACAAATGCGGAAATAAAACACAGAAGATACACAATACAATAGAGACACATATATATGTGGTTCACCCAGTGTGGGATACGTCCACCAGAGAAATTGCCAGGTCCTTATTTTATTATTATCTAGCAAATGAAGGGATACAACCTACAACAAACCCGTTGTAACTTCCTCTTCTTTCTCTTACAGTCTCCTCTCTCAGAATACAATATTTGCAATGATACATAGCCGCAATACATTTCCCTCATAAAACAGGGTTTCCTTCTAGGGAAAAAAACCCTAACATAACTTCTACCGCCAGATCCACGACCTTATAATGAATGGTCAATGTTTACAATGAAATTACAATATACATAACTCCCCTTTGCACTCCCCCACGTGGAGGAGTGTACATTCTTCCAGGGTGTAAAGTATTCATGGGGTATAAACATGGCTGAAAACAAAGACCTCTGAATCAGGAAGATAATTAGGCTCCACAGCCAACATATATGTTGTGCTCAATTTCAACTGAGTCCCCAACGTTGACTGCATACTTGTCCAAAAATTATATGTGAATCGGGAGTCCCTATATGAAATGATATTCTTGGGTAACTCATGTAGACATATGACTTCACTTATAAACATGTGTGCCACATCAGTGGCATCATAAGTGTCACTAACTGGAATAAAATGATCACTCTTGGTCAACTTAATGACTATCACAAGAAAGGCATTGTGTATGTGCAATGTGACTGGAAATTCCACAACGAAATCCATAGAAATGACTTCCCACTTGGACATAGGAACAACATGCGGTTGTAGGAGACCTACTAAGTGGTGGTGGTCATCCTTGGCTTATTGACACTCTAGGAACCTAGTGACTATATAGACTACATCACGCTTCATTCCTACCCAGAAGAAAAGATTCTTCATGTCCACATACATTTTCTTCACACCTAGATGTGCACAGTAAAGTGCTCTATGGGCTTCCTTGAGTATGATGATTCGAATATCCCCACCTTCAAGGATGTACATACTTCCCTGATATCTTAATAATCCATCTGCTTCCATTCTATGTTCTTCATACTTTGTCTCTAATTTCCTCCCACTATGGAGGGTTGAAGTAACCTTTAAATACCGACTATCTCCAAGAAGTTTCCCCAACACTCTCTCCATCATATTAAATTTTAAGGGTACCAAGGAGAAGACATGTGGTCTCCTGCTCAGAGCATCCAAGACCACATTCTCCTTTCCCTTGATGTACCAAATTCCAAAATCATACTCACTCATAAACTCACTCCATCACCTCTGCCTAGCATTGAAATCCCTTTCAGTGAAGAGATGATTTAATATTTCATGGTATTTTTTGAGCTCAAAGCTTCACTGCACTAGATAATACCTCCAAATATTCATAGCTAGCATTACACCTGCCAACTCTAAATCATGAGTAGTGTAAATCTCCTCATTTTTCTTCAACTTTATCGACACATACTCTATCACTCCCCCATCTTGCAGTAGCACGACCCCCAATCCTTGCTTCGAGGAATCCATGTAGACTATGAAGTATTTTTCCATATCTGACACTCGTACAATTGGCGCACCAGTTAGTAACCTCTTAAGCTCGATGAATGAAATATCACATTCCCCTGTCGTTTCATACCTAACCCCCTTGCACTGCAAGGTGGTGATGGGTTTCTCTATATTCGAGAACCCTTCCACAAACCTCTAATAATAACTAGCTAGCCCCATGAAGCTTCTCACCTCATGAGTATTTTTTGGAACTGACCATTCCATAATGGCCTTCACCTTTTTCGGGTCCACAGATATTCCTTCACCGAAAATTATTTGAATTGAATAGTGAATCTCTTTTTGAAATAAAGAACACTTCGACAACTTGCCATACAATTTGTTCTCTCTAAGGAATGACAACACCATTTGCAAGTGTTCCTCATGTTATCTTTCATTCTTGGAATAGATGAGAACATCATCCAGAAAGACCTAGACAATGCGGTCTAAGTACTTTTAGAATACACCATTCATGAGGATAATGAATATTGTTGGTGCATTGGTCAAACCAAAAGGTACTAAAAGGAACTTGTAATTCCAAACCGATTTCAAAAGGAAGTTTTAGGAATATCGCTTTCCTTAAGCCTTAACTGGTGATACAATGATCGCAGACCAATTTTTGAGAAAATTGTTGCTCCTTTCATATGATCAAAGAGATCATCTATCTGTGGCATCGGGTACCTATTTTTCACTGTAGCATAGTTCAATTCCCTATAATCTATCCATAGTCGTAAGGAACCATCCTTCTTCTTGAAAAAAATTACTAGTGCATGTTGACAACAATTTCGATCAACAAGGCTTAGTCGACAAAGAGTTGCAAGGCTACTTTTTTTTTTTCATTCACATGAGAAATATTGTGAACCTTCACTCAACAGTTTCTACATAGGGTGATGAAAAATATTGTGAAACTATGATGAGTATTTGTTGGATTTGACATGGTTTTTGGTCAGATTTTTTCTGGGAGAGGGTCATACCTCTACACATGGAAAGAAACATTAGAAGGAGCATCATTATCAACATACAAATTCTTCCTATAATTACTTGCAAGAAGGATATTCAAAAGCCATGAAGTGTTTAAGAGATGTAAGAATCTTATTACAAGAAATTTAAATAAAAGGTAGAGGGTTGTACCTTATAATAAAGGAAACAGATTGTGTAGATATTTATACAAAGCACTATAATATATGAAGAGAGAGAGTGAAAAAATATTGGAAATTACCTATGACTATGCCATCGTCCGTCATTTCAAACCACTTGCAAAAACTTTATGTGCATTCTCACTAAATTCGACAAGATACTGGGTAAAATTACCATTGTGAAACTAAGTAGTAGCCATGCCATCACTCTGTTTCTTACTAAGTTTTCAAAGTATGTTCCCATATGCACAATTGCAAACTTGAAGATAAGATCTGGTCTAAATTTGACTCCTTCAAGGAAATTGAACACGCAAATTCCCATAAGTAACCCGAAGCGAAGTTGAAAAGGCATAGAAGGGATTCAATCAAGATTGCATGGTTGTTTGGGAGGGTTTTTGGATATCCTAGAGTTGTTTCAAAGTATGATGATGGGGATGATGGAAACGAAGGATATTTAGGTCCCAAAGTAATAAAAATATGAGGTTAAAGCATCAAATGTGAAAATAGTATCTCATAGCATACAATTTTTTATTTTTAAGACAACAAAATATGACAAATTTTGAATGCCATATGAATTAGGTCCTTGCAAATTTTGTGGACATGGGTAATATTTTTGTTATTTTAATTGCAATTGAAAAACGCATTCTGGAGAATGACCTTTGGGCATGGTTCAAGTTGGGAAAAGGTTTATATTTCACCAACCAGTAAAGATGAACATTTTACAAGAAGATTTGTTTGTTTCAAATATCAGAGGATGGACTATGTGAAGATTCATTTGGAGAGCTCACAGTTCTAGAAAAGATCATATTGAATGGAATGTTGTTAAAGGAGTTGCCTCAAACCTTTACATGGTTGTAATTCTTGGAGAAGCTGACTCATCATGACTGATATAAATTAAGAAGTATACCTCTGTCAATCGGTGAATTGGACTGCTTGCATTATTTGGACATACATGGTTGTTCTAGTTTAAGGACATTGCCTGATTCAATTTATGAGCTCAAAAGTTTGCACCATTTAGATGTGAGTGGATTCCAAAGGACTGGCCTAGGGGAACAATTAGGTAACCTTGTTTGCATGAAAATATTGATTCTAAGAAACTCTCCTACAATAAGGAGCTTGTCAACATGAATTGGCCGACTCAAAATTTTATGCCATTTGAGTATGAGCAACTGTGATTCCTTATTTTGTCTCTCAGAAGAAATAGGTAATCTAGTTTGTTTAGAAGATTTTTTTCTTCTAAAATTAGGATTCCTTGATTAAATAAGTTTTCCCTGCACCATTTCACAAAGATTATAGAATTACCAGCTATTCCAAAACAACTGCTTCAATTATTTATCCAAGATTGTTTGGGATTAAGGAAAATATCAAGTTTGTCACATATGAAGAAATTGAAGTTGTTGAGAATACACAACTGCAGAGAACTTGTCGTATTTCCTGACTTTACATCATTGCAAGCCTTGCAATACCTTTCAATATCAAAATGTGGGAACGTTGAACGTAGTCCAAGAGTGGAAGGGATGAAATCATTGAGAAAGTTGTAAGAGGTAGGTTGTAGTACCTATGTATTGAGAATTCTCCAATTAATCAAGGACTTTGTCTAGATTTATTCAACTTTTCTACAAATGGGGTTCCAGAGAACTTACAACACAAAATACAGGCTAGTGGAGATGAATCATTGAATTGGAGATCAGGTGGGAAAAGATGTATTGGAAAATTATCTAGACAGAATAAGGAAGCTCTGCGATAATTGCACTAGTTTGAAAGGATTTTTTGTATTGAGCATCATTGAAGGAGGTGCTGGATCTAGTTTGGGATCCTTAATATTGAATACAAATGAAAATCAAAGCTAGGATTTAATATATACCCCTCTCCTTAGGTTTCCACTATAGTTGTAGAACCCTATAAGAATGTATTGTCAACTCATTCTCTCTCGGAGCATACAGATGTAGCAGTGGTTCTGGACAATGAAGCTATTTATGAAATATGCAAGGCATGTTTGGACATTGAAAGACCTACATACAAAAAATTGAACAAATTGATCTCGCAAGTTATATCGTCATTAACAAGTTCTCTGGGATTTCTAGGAGCCTTAAATGTAGATATAAATGAGTTTCAAATGAACCTTGTTCCCTTTCCAAGAATTCATTTTATTCTTTCATCTTATGCACCAATAGTGTCTAAAGATAAGGCCTATCATGAAGCATTGTTAGTGAAAGAAATAAAAAAAATTGCGTTCGAGGCCAACAACATGATCGCCAAATGCGATCCCAGACATGGAAAATACATAGCCTATTGTCTAATGCAGAGTAGAGATGTGGTCCATGCCAATATAGAAGGAGGTGAGGGAAGGAAGCTTATCAGAAGTGGTGAGTTGCAACTCTCCTTTAAAAGAGAAGGAGAGAGAGGGATATAGATAGAGACAAAGATGAGGATCAAAATGGTCTTTCTCGATCCGGGAAAGTGTGGATTAAAAGGATTTACATTAAATTGTATTTTAAATACTTAAAAAATTATCAGTTCTGGTCTTTTAGCCTTTAGTTCATTGAACCAAAAATAACCTAACCACTCAAACTATCTATCAAGGACTATAAAATAAACAACACACAACTAGCCAATGAAGGAAAGAATTTGGCAAGAAAACTTTGAGAGTTATGCTTGCAGTGCAGTGAGGTTTTTCATTTTAATTCATCATTCATCCTCTACTTTTAGCAGGGATTGTTGGGATTGTTGGAAACAGGGAGTATTGCGAAGCAGCGGACGGATGAGGTGAAGATGAGCTTTGCTGGTTTTCATAAGGTGAAATGCTTTCTTGTGAGTTTGTTGTATTTAAGCCTGATTTTATTTCAGCGCTAATAAGTTTATGATATGCAGGTCCTCACCTTTTTTTATCACAACCATCACTCCATTCCATTTTGTCTTAAATTTCGTCTTTCTTTTGTTGTTGGTATTTCTATTGTAACTTTGTTCTAAAATGGATAAAGGATAAATACCTGACCCAAGTCTACACAAATATTTGTAGATTTTGAAACTCCAAGAATTGTATGGGAACATTTTAAATTAAAGATCAAAGCTCTTCACTCTATGGAACTTTCTATTTATTTGTTTTCTTTTATAATATCAACTTTCTTCATCTTTTCTTAATTTAACACTTCGAATTTTAAGAAAAAAATAAAGTAAGACAAACTCATGGATTATTTACCTTTTGTAAAATTCTGTACATGATTTTTTTTTAGTTAGTATTAATAGGTATAAATTTTGTTTATTTTGTTTATTTATTTTATAGTTTTTAACCATTACATTTTAACTTAAAGAAAAACAAGAAAAATATCAAATCATTACTACATAGTTTCTATAATTTATTTTGGTAGTCATCAAATTATTTTCTTCCTTAATGAACTCTTCTTTTAAGTAACCTGTTTAGCACTAACTCTCTTTAACTTTTTATTAGTTTTTCTTTAGTTACTTCCTTAGCAAAATAAATACATAAAAAGAAACTTTACCATTTTTTTAATCTTCCTTGTATGCATTTTCTTTAGTTGTTTAAAATTCTTTTAAGATTTAAGCTTGTTATTTCAAATTTATAAACTCATACACAAGAGCATAAAAATTATAAATTGCATAAAAATCAAATATTTTTAAAAGGAAAAATATAAGGCAAAAGGATGCATGCTTGGAATTTAGGTTAGAGGATATTTAGCATGGAGTTCAATGTGTTTTCTTGTTGGGGCTCTAAGCCTAGGGTTACATTCCCATCTTTTCCCATCTAGCCCTAGGGGAGGTCGAGTTGTTGGTGTTGGGGACTCTCTAGTCCCTTAACGTCAACATAGTTTTGGCGACCATACTCAAGAGGACCGTTCAATGGTTCTTTCCTAGTTTTATTTTAATTCTTTATAACTTGCATTTATCCTCTCTAGACCTCAATGTCTCAACTAATTGGAAGCTTATTTGGTGGTTGTAATCATGTGGTTTCAACTAGTAATCTTGGGAAGGTCATTCACAAGTATGGAATCTTTGAATTTGAGGAAGACCTAAACAATTCCCCCTGGTTTGTGCCCACCCCCTTGAATTTTGCTCACTCGGTTGATCCTTTACCTCACAAATTCAAGCACCATTTGCCTCTATTTCACGGTGATTTATCTGTTACATTGGTTGATCATCTTCGTGCATTTTTGAATGCCTATATCATCCTTGGAGTTAACAATAATAATAGTTGCATGCTATTGTTCATGAATTCTCTTCAGGGTAATGCCACTTCTCTATTTTCCAACCTTCTTGATGAATGCATCTCTACATGGTTTGAACTTTCTTACTGGTTTATTTCTACCTTTGGGAATTTGGATAATCCTTATGAGCATCTTAAGATATTTAATCAATTACATATGAAGGATAAGGAAAATATTCTTACATTTAACCTTAGGTTTATCAAGTCATACAATTCAATTCTTATGTCCATTCTCCCTACTAACTTGGCAGCCCTGTTGCATTATTATGCACTTCTACCTCCTCTTTATCGATGGAAGTTATAAGAAAAGAATGTTCAAAACATAGAGTTATCCTTAACCACTTGCCTTGAATTCGAAGAGAAAATCTGCAGAACCGGTTTCTCCTTTGATATTCATGATTCACACAAATATGTGTCTTCATTAATCCCCGTCATTAATAGTTTACAAGATCGCATGTGCTCTCTTGAACCTCGATCTTCAAATCATGTTGGTATGAGTATATCTTGGGAGCCCTCTCTCCTAGAGCCTAATTATAATAACTTCACTAATTGTGGTCGGGATCTTGGATGTGAAGAGTATCATGATTATATCATGATGCTTGAGGATCAACCCACTTCCCATGTTCCAAATACCAACCTTCTTAAACATTGTGGAAAAAATCAATCCCAAGATCATCTTTCATTTCAAGCTTTTGATCTGCGTGCATGCGACGATGAATCTGATTACACAATTGAAGAAATCAATCCTGACCACGCTAAACCTAATTATGACACATTTCTATTTTTATTTTATGATGCTAATGAGTGGTCCAAAAAATTTGATGAAGACCAACATAACATTAATGAAAGATGTGAGGAGTCCTCTTTTGAAGATATTCATAAATTCAATCAAGATCTTAAATTGTATAAATTTTTTGCTAATCCTTTGTTTCAATCAAAAGAGGTTAAAGAACTTGATACTATCAGGCATGTCCCTTCTAGGTGCACTTTTTACTTCGATGATGATGACTATTTTAAGAACATCCCTATGTTTTTTAACCCATATTATGAATCCTTTTTCAATCATGACGACCATGTTCCTGATAGAAAGATTCCAAGAGATCGTATTATTTTTTGTGATTAATTCATTGACCAACTCTTTGACACAAAAACCCTAAATCTTAAATCTAATCCAATCGATACTTTCAATATTAAATGAAAAATATTTTTTGGTTAGCATGTCTTGGAGGTTGGTGATCGTTTCTTTTGGGTATTGATTAGTCATTTCTCCTCACCATACACATTTGTTGGTTGGCATGTTGGCAGTCCCTCCACGCATAAATTTTTCAAAGTCATGAGATTCATATGCAAAGAAGGCGACACATTCCTTTACACTAAATTTCATCCAACCTGATTCCAAGCTAATGGTTTTCTTTTCCTCTGTACAAAAATAAAATAATAATAATAATAATAATAATAATAATAATTTTCGAAAAGTGGTAGATTAGTTTTGGTTGACTTCGCAATTATTTAGTTATTTTCTCGTTTTTTGTTCTTCTTCCGTTTCTATTGATTTCTTTTATGTTTTTCCATTTTGATGGTCAGAAGTGGTGGAGAAATGGTTTGTGATATTAAAAGGCTATCTGTATATTTTTAACTGATTGACCAAATATGTTTTGGTGGACAACAAACTTGCAGGTAAACCAAGTTTCCTTTGTTTGTCATAATTCCTCGCTTGTCTACCATGCAATTGCTACACAAGACATCCTCGCTCGTTATAGTCATGAGTCCTATCCCCATCTCCCTTCTTTCCCTTTCTCCATACCCTCCATTTTGAGATTCCTCCAACATACATGTTGTGGATTCCTAGTGTTAATATTGGGTTCTTCCCTCAACACATCCACACAAATTTTCCAGCTTCTAATCATTTTGTCAAGATCCAAAGATTTTGTCCCTTCGGGTTATACAATAGGACCAAACCCCCTCATACTTACCACTTTTCATGAGTTATTCCATGAAGTCTCGATCCATGAATCCCTTGAACTCCATCGTGTCTCCCCCTCTTGTATAACATGGCCCACCTAACCCTATCGACCTCTTCTTGTCTTACATTGAGCCACCCTCAATCCTATCATCACCTTACCCTTCACCTTTCCTTAAAAAAATCAAGGATCATAAGCTCATTGTTTCAAGCTTGCACGCCACTATAAGCAATGTGTATCTCTTGGTTGACATATGTTGATGACGATTTCGGTCAACAAGGCTTATCTAACAAAGAGTTTCCAGACTACTTTCTTTTTTGTATTCACTTGAGAAATATTGTGAACCTTCACTCAACAGTTTCTACACATTCGGTGATGAAAAATATTGTGAAACTATGATGAGTATTCCTTACATTTGACATGGTTGTTGGTCATTTTTTGTTTGGGACAGGGTCATAATTTTGCACATGGAAAGAAACTTTAGAAGGAGCATCAATATCAACATAAAAATTTGGCCTATAATTACTTGCAAGGAGGAATATTCAAAATCCATGAAGTGTTTAAGAGACGTAAGAATCTTATTACAAAAAATTTAAATAAAAGATAGAGGGTTGTACCTTATAATAAAGGAACCATATTGTGTAGATCTTTATACAAAGCACTATAATATATGAAGAGAGAGAGAGTGAACAAATGTTGAAAATTACCTATGAATATGCCATCGTCCCTCATTTTAAACCGCTTGCAAAACATTTATATGCAATCTCACTAAAGTCGACGAGATACTCAGTAGATTTACCATTGTGACACTAAGTAGTAGTCATGCCATCACTTCGTTTCTTACCAAGTTTTCAAAGTATGCTCCCATATGCATGATTGCAAACTTGAAGATAAGATCTGGTCTAACTTTGACTCCTTCAAAAAAACTGAATGTGCAAATGCCCATAAGTAACGCAAAGTGAAGTTGAAAAGGAACACAAGGGAGTTAATCAAGATTGCATGGTTGTTTGGGAGGGTCTTTGGTTCTCCTGAAGTTATTTCAAAGGATGACGATGGGGATGATGGCAAAGAAGGATTTCTAGGTCCCAAAGTAATAAAAATATGAGGTTAAAGCATCAAAGATGAAAATAGTATCTCCATAGCATACAATTTTATATTTTTAAGAAAAAAAAATATGACATACTTTGAATGCCATATGAATCAGGTCCTCGCAAATTTTGTGGACGTGGGTAATATTTTAGTTATTTTAATTGTAATTGAAAAACTCATTTTGGCGAAAGGACTTTGGGAATGGTTCAAGTTGGGGAAAGGATTATATTTCACCAAGTAGTAAAGGTGAACATTTTACAAGAAGATTTGCTTGTTTCAAAGATCAAAGGAAGGACTATGAGAATATTCATTTGGAGAGCTCACAGTTCTGAAAAAATATCAGATTGAATGGAATGTCGTTAAAGGAGCTGCCTCAAACCTTTAGATGGTTGTCCTGCTTGGAGAAGCTGACTCTTCACATTTGTTATAAATTAAGAAGTCTGCCTTTTTCAATCAATGAACTAGATTTCTTGCATTATTTGGACATACATGGTTGTTCTAGTTTAAGGGCATTCCCTGATTCAACTTATGAGCTCAAAAGTTTGCGCCATTTAGATGTGAGTGGATGCCAAAGTATTGACCTAGGGGAACAATTAGGTAAACTTGTTTGCATGAAAATATTGATTCTAAGTAACTGTCCTACAATAAGGAGCTTGTCTACATCAATTGGTCGACTCAAAAGTTTGTGCCATCTGAGTATGAGAAAATGTGATTCCTTATTTCAACTCTCAGAAGAAATAGGTAATCTAGTTTGTTTAGAATATTTGTTGTTGCTAAAATCAGGCTTCCTCGATTGAATAATATTTACTTGCACCACTGCACAGAGATTATAGAATTACCAGCTCTTCCAAAACAACTTCTTCAATTATGTATCCAACACTGTTTGGGATTAAGGAAAATCTCAAGTTTGTCACATATGAAGAAATTGAGGTTGTTGAGAATACACAACTGCGGAGAACTTATTTTATTGCATGACTTTACATCATTGCAAGCCTTGCAAGGCCTTTCAATATCAAAATGTGGGAACGTTAAACATAGTGCAGAAGTGGAAGTGATGAAATCATTGAGAAAGTTGCAAGTGGCAGGCTGCAGTACCTCTGTATTGAGACCTCTCTGATTAATCAAGGAACACTTTGTCTAGAGTTATTCGGATTTTATGCAAATGGGGTTCCATAGAACTTACAACGCAAAATATAGGCCAATGGAGATGATTCGTTGAATTGGAGATCAGGTGGGAAAAGATGTATTGGAAAATTGTTTAGACATAATAAGGAATCTCTATAATAATTGCACTAGTTTGCAAGGATTTTTTGTATTTAGTGCCATTGAAGTAGGTACCAGATCTAGTTTGGGATCCTTACTATTGAGTATAGATGAAAATCGAAGTTGTAATTTAATGTATACCCCTCTCCTCAGGTTTCCACTGCAGTTGTAGAACCGTATAACAATGCATCGTCAACTCATTCTCTCTCAAAGCATACAAATGTAGTAGTGGCTTTGGACAATGAAGTTATTTATGACATATGCAAGTGATGTTTGGACATCGAAAGACCTATATAAAAAAACTTGAACAAACTGATATCGCAAGTTATATCATCATTAACAAGTTCTCTGCTATTTCAAGGAGCCTTAAATGTAGATATAAATGAGTTTGAAATGAACCTTGTTCCCTTTCCTAGAATTCATTTTATGATTTAATCTTATGCACCAGTATTGTCTAAAGAGAAATGCTATCATGAAGCATTGTTAGTGAAAGAAAAAAAAAATCCGCATTCGAGGCCAACAACATGATAACCAAATGTGATCCCGGACATGAAAAACACATAGCCTACTATCTAATTCAGAGTGGATATGCAGTCCATGCCAAGGTAGAAGGAGACGAGGGAAGGAATCTTATCAGAAGTAGTGAGTTGCATCTCTTGTATAAAAGAGAAGGCGAGACAAGGATAGAGATAGAGACAAAGTCGGAGATCAAAATGGAATTTCTTGATGCCAGCAAGGGCAAATTAAAATGATTTACATTAAATTGTATTTTAAATACTTTAAAACTTTTTCAGTTCCGGTCGTTTAGCCTTTAGTTCATTGAATCAAAACGAACCTAACCACTCAAACTGTCTATCAAAGGCTATAAAATAAACAACACACAATTAGCCAATGAAGGAAAAATTTTGGCAAGAAAACTTTGAGAGGTATGCTTGGAGTGCAATGAGATTTTCCTTTTTAATTCATCATTCATCCTCTACTTTCAACAGGGATTGACGAGATTTTTGGCAGCAGGGAGTCTTGCGAAGTAGTGAACTGATGAGGCGAGCATGAGATTTTCTAGTTTTCATAAGGTGAAATGCTTTCTTGTCAGTTTGTTGTATTTAAACTTGAGTTTATTTCAATGCTAATCAGTTTATGATATGTAGGTCCTCACCTTGTGTTATCACCACCATCACTCCATTCCATTTTGTCTCAACTTTCTTCTTTCTTCTGCTCTTGCTATTTCTAGTGTAACCTTGTTCTATAATGGCTAAAGGATAAATACCTGGCCCAAGTCTACATAGAGATTTGTATATTCAGAAACTCCAAGAATTGTATGAGAACATTTTAAATTAAAGATCAAAGCTCTTCACTCTCTAGAAATTTCTCTTTATTTGTTTTCTTTTAAAATCTCAACTTTCTTCATTTTTTCTTAATTTAACACTTAAAATTTTAAGAAGAAAATAAAGTAATACAAACTCATGGATTATTTACTTTTTGTAAAATTATGTACACAATTTTTTTTTTGGTTCGTATTGATAGGTATAAATTTGTTTATTTTGTTTATTTATTTTATAATTTTTAACCATTACATTTTAAGTTGAATAAAAATAAGAAAAATATCAAATCATTACTACAGAGTTTCTATAATTTATTTTGGTAATCATTAAATTATTTTCTTGCTTAATGAGCTTTTCTTTTAAGTAACCCCTTTAGCACTAACTCTCTTTAACTTTTCATTAGTTTTTCTTTAGTTACTTCCTTACCAAAATAAATACATAAAAAAAAAAATCCTTTAACATTTTTTTAATCTTCCTTGTACGCATTTTCTTTAGTTGCTTAAATTTATTTAAGATTCAATCTTGTTATTTCAAATTTATAAACTCATACACAAGAGCATAAAAATTATAAATTGAATAAAAATCGAATATTTTTAAAAAGAAAAATACACGACAAAGAGATTCATGCTTGGACTTTAGGTTAGAAGAGATTTAGCCTGGAGTTCAATTTGTTTTCTTGTTGGGGCTCTAAGCCTAGGGTGACATTCCCGTCTTTTCCCGCCTAGCAAGGATTTAAGGCATTCAACATTTCCTTCAACTTATACATACAAACATAAGGTTTTAGGCGTAAATATATTTATACTTGTCTGTAAACATACATTACTCCAATAAGGTAAGTGGCTTAGGTTAGGGTTACAACATCTAAGCTTGGTATCTTGGTAGGTATCCTTAGATATTTCTTACCTTGCCAGTTACGCTAGCACTGTGTTATCCTCACCCCTTACTCTAATTAATCAACATATAATTTATTTAATATGTATGTTATCTAAATAAATAGGTTAATTACTACTACATAAGTATGTTTAAACGGTAAGTAAAGAATTTGAGATATAAGGTATATTTTATATTTAACAAGCTCTCTTATAATCCTATCACACACACATATATATATATACCTTAAAGTATATATTTATAATTTATATATATAAAAAATGATTTGCATATAGAAGTGCTATACATAATTTAAAGGCTTTCATATTACTTTTTTAAAATCATATAAATTATAGTTTATATATATATATATATATATATATATATATATATATATATATATATATATATATATATATATATATATAT
>ML797065.1:33261-43825 GCA_009831015.1 Picea engelmannii
GTTAATATATAGATTCAATATATATTAGAAATTCTAAAAAAAATCATTTCATTATGAATAAAATAACAAAATTTAAATATATTATTTATAAAATAAAATAAAAATCAATTAATAAAAAATATTTAAATAATTTATATAAATATAAAAAATAAATAAATAAATTGAGGCATCATGGGACCTCGCATGAGGCCCACAATCCCCCCCTCCCCACTCTCTTTTTACGATAAAATAGTAAAAGAACAAAAACTCTTCTCAAACCCTACCCCCTTCTCACTCACACTTCTAGTAGACGACCCGACCATTCTTTGTTGCTGTTGGGCTTGTGTAAGAGAGGAAAACCATGATATTGGACTGTTTTTTAGTTCAAGAAGGGGGAGGCAGTCATCTGAAGTGGATATCTAGAGATGGGGAGAGCCATGGCCCCAAGTCTTTCCAAGCTCCTGTGCACAACGACGATGACGAAAAAAATGCCATCGTGGAAACCAATCTTCTATCCACAACCCACCAATGCAAGCTCCCTTCTCACATCATGGAAAATATCCTCGCGGAGCTCATGAAATTATACGTGGACATGTTCACAATGAGGCAGATGGAGATCACGGCGGATTCTCTCTACAAGTCAAAGCTAATAAGGGGGTTTCTTTCACCTCTACGATGGGCAGGAGGTCATCCGCACCGGCATGGAGGCCACCCTCACGAGGAAATATTGCATTATTATAGCCTACAAAGATCACTTCCTCTTTTATGGTTGTGGAGGGACTCTACTTCAGGTTTTCGTAGAGCTGATGGGAAGAAAGGACGGGTGATCTCACGAAAAAGGAGGAACCAATCATTTTTACAAGAAGGAGAATGGATTTTATGAAGGGCACATAATAGTGAGCGCCCAAGTCCCCCTTGGTTGCGGCTTGCCTTTGTGCAGTATTATTCCAAGGTAGAAGTGGTTACCTTCTCTCTCTATGGAGACGACGCTGCTAATCAGTGTGGAAATTTTCCAAAAGGGTTTTTATTCATTTGTGCGAGGGTTGCAAGCGATGTCGTCTGCTAGGAGCTGGTGGTGCCATCGGTGCAATGAGACCTTTAGGCATAGAAAGGTAGGGGAAGGGTGGAGAGGTGGAGGTAGGGTGGAGGATTGTAGCTGGTAGAGCGCGTGGCGTGATGACGCAGTTGGTTAGCTCGTAGTGTAAACAATAGTGCCTCTTGGGCTCTCCCTCAGTCTTAGCTTGGTCTGTGGCGCTTGGACAAGACTTGTGCACCATTTTGTCTTGTGAGTTGCTCTGTGATGCTTGATGTGAGTACTTGCACGAGGGCTTGGATCTCGAGATAAATATTTATCTTACGTTAGCGCGTAGGTCTCATAGCTAAACTGAGATATGCACAATTTTTTTTATTTTTTATTATTCTTCTTTATTTTATTATTACATATTATATATATATTTTAAGTCTTTATATATTTATATATATGAATTTGTGTCATCTAACCTTCATGTATATAGGATTCTTATAGTGAACAAGAGGCTCTTTCTTATAGTGAATAAGAGGTTAAGTGGCTAGAACAAATAAAGAGTGCCTTTCTCTTTTTTTTCTTGGGTCTTTCTAGTTACATCTCCTAAGATTTTTGGGTCCTTTTGGGTTATTTTTGGGTTATTTAAGGGTTATACATAAAGGGATTCAACGTTGTGTTTTTAGGGTTGTGCGTTGGTAAGCCCTAAGTTTCAGTTTTGAAACTGGGCTCTAAAACCATTTTTAAATCCCAACACTGGGCTTCATAGCTAAAAGTAAATAAAAAAATAATTGTAACCTGATACCATATGTAAATCATAATAGTAAATTAAGTTGACAACAATTTTCAACAATAAAATTCTCATTTTTCACAGATTACAACATAATATCAACATTTATAACTTGATTAACAACAACACATAAAAGTAGTGAAATAACTCTTGAAGATGTTGTCCTTTGAGTTGTTGAAACAATCTACTACCAAAAACCAAAACTTCCTGAAACCATTTCCTCCCAGCAAGCTAGGAACAGAGCCTCTCTGGCTCCCTAGCTCCAAGAAATCATATTTCCAGGCCCCCAAGCCCAAAATCCTTGCAACAACAGTGCCCTAGTAAAAATCCCTAAAAAAAAATTTCCTTCCAATCTCCTCATTTTTCCTTCCTCCTTCTCCCAGAATTTTCCCAAAAATAAGACCCCCTTCCAAGTCCCCTCCACTCTTTCTTATCCTCCTCTCTCGAATCCCCCTCCCTCATTCAATTCCCAACTGCCTTATCCCCTCATTAATTTCATCATCTACCATTAAATAATAAAATAATAAAAAGATTCAATCTAATTATTTAAATAATTAATCTAATTTACCCTAAATAAATTATAGTCATTAATTAATAAAATTGGGCTGTTACATTGAGAGACCAATATTTGAATCATCAGAAGCAGTCATCCTCCCTTGAGGACTCCAAGCTCACATTGGAATCATATACAACAATTGCAAATATTATTTCACTAAAAGGCCCTTGCCTTCAAATATTATCACAAAATGCATCAAGAAAGCAAGAATTATTGAGTGAAAATCTCCTTAGGCATCTAATATTAGTGTTTGTGAAGCATTGGTTTTAAAAACTCTTCTTTAGAGATAATTTTAAATATATCTTTAAAATTTAAAATTACAAAGATACGCAACATGTGAAGTCAACAAGACAAAAGGACAAAAACGAACCGAAAATTTCCATGCAACCTATGAAGTCAACAAGACAAAAACATAGTCATAGAGTTTGATGATGGTTTTATGAAATTCAAAGTATTTTCAAATAATAAATAAAAATATTGCATATAAGAAACAAAGATGATAGGGTCCAGTAACATGTTCATATTAAGATCAATAATTCCAAAAAATGTTTTTATCTTTTGTCTTTGTTCATGAATGTGATGAATTATGAGGAATAATTCATTTCCAACACCATAACATCTTGTGATTATGACATTAAGTATAGACAAGAAATCACCTCACCTCCATTCTCGAGGAAATGAAGTTAAACAGAAGATTATTTTTTGATTATTAAAGAATGCCATACATAAAATTAAGGCTTGGTAAGTTTGCAATTTTCCCTATTTCCTCATACACAAATAAATAGGGTAACAACCTAAGACCCAAATCCATCTGGCATAAGTGAAAATATGCTTCATTATTAACCACCAATTGGTTTAAATTTTAGGTGGCGTGGTTTTTCTTGAATAAAAGTAATAAGTTAGCTCGCATTTGTGTATAGGAACGAATGATGATTGTTCTCACTGCGAATTAACAATATCTACACCACTTGACTCATCAACAACATAGTGCCTTTGTCGTCCCATATGCCCCATCCTCCTAGGATGTCAACCCTCTTCACCTACTCCACCTCAACATTGTTCACGTTCATCAATTTCTTATCAAGCACCTCCAAGATGTTTTTGTTGCTTATCTGAGTTGGAACCCACGTAGGAGAGAATAAGTTGCTAGAATATGAAATCGTGTCCATGTTTATTCTACCAAGAATTAATTTGACCAATTCCATATCGAAGCTATAAACCTCGACCTTCGTAGTGATCGTTGGGTTGGAGAGCCACTCTAGGGCCAAGTACTCTTTGCTTCATTAGGACCTTACTATACTCTTTACTCGAGCACTTCACCAGCCTAAAATCTATCACCTTGGGGCATAAATTGGAATCCAAGAGGACATGTTTTGGCTATATCTCCTGGTCAATGTTGTAGTTTGCATAGGTAAATGATTCCACGAGCAGTTCCTACCATGATGTTGAAGTGCATTTTCTTGTCCAACACCTTGTTTTGAATCTGATAATCACCATTTCTTTTGGTTTTGTGAAATACATATTTGAGGGAGCCATTGTTGCATGTATTCATACAACAACAGTCTTGTGGAGCCCTTGGTGCAGAATCACCACAACCAAACCAAATTAACATGTTATGTGGTTTCTATGGTGCTCAAATCCATGTGGAATTACTTCTCTCCTTGGCTCACACCCTCCAATTTTTTAATCTCCATGAGAGAGCCATCTATTAGAGTCCCTTTGAATACATAAGTGAAACCCCCACCTCCCATCTACTCAGAAAAATTATTCATTGCATTATGGAGCTCTCTATAAGTGAATACAATAAACGTTCCCAATGCATATTTTGTTGGATATGATTATGAGAGCCTACAACCCCAAAGTAACAACATCATAAAGGCCTTAATAGCAACCAATGTGCCCACAACACCATAAAACGACAAGATCAATTGCCTTATTTTTTTAAATAGAGGAAGTAGGAAAATCAGAGGCATCTAACAGTAGAATCAGAGGCCTTATTACACTTCGTACATAATATAATTAGAGGCCTTATTAGTCCCTGTCGTAGGCATAGAGGGACTATAGCGATCGATAATTCGTTGACTTCATATTAGTTTGTCCTTTGACCACAAATATTTGCATAATTTTTGTTGTTGGAGCTAGGGAACTAAAAACATTGATTTTTATATATTAAAAAGTACCATATATGTAGTGATCTAATTGGATAACAGAATGGAGGTCTTATTGTCGGCTTCGCTATTCCCAATGTTTTATATGTTAGCATATCCAAACTTTTTTATCATGTACAGTGTTTTTGAATCATATATGTTTCCTATGTATTGCTTGAAGATGGATTAATGCTAGCATTAGTTCGAATGTTTGTCTTAGCATTTTCTGCTAGCTAAATTTATCCCAACATTTGATATGCTAGCATATCCAAAGTTTTTCCTTTGAATACATTCTTTACTGTTTGAACTATTGTTACATAAATTATAATAAAGTTTTTTTGGTACATCATAGACCTGCCACGTTGCATTTTTTCTTAATTGTTTACAGAACATTTCTGATAGACTTAAATGTTTATCTAACAGGCTTAGTAGCGTTGAATGTTTACTTAGCAGGCTTGTTACAATATATTTTCTTCTGTTTTTTAATTTTATATGCAATGTTCTCTGCAGTTAATTTGGGAAATAATGTGCTTTAGAGACATTGTTGGTTCACTGGTTCATGCTTGCTTCTTGCATCTCTACTGATTTCTTATTTTCCTGTTCTTGTTGTTCTTGTTTGACTGTTCGTCTTGTTGCAGTTTTCACGTTTTGGGTTCTGCAACCACGATTGGAACTGCGACATTCCTGGTGGATTGGTTGTTTCTTGCTTCTTTGTTCGCTGGATGTTGTTTATTGTTATTTGATTTGTTTTTGCAGGGTTCGAGTCTTGGGGCTGCAGTTGGGCCTTCTGGTGCTTCTTAACTGGGTTGTTATTTGCAGCGTGCTCTTGTTTGCCTAAGGTTTTCAATGTTGGGGTGCTGCATCCACGGTTGGATCTGTTGTTACATTTTTTTGCAGTTGACTTCCCAAAGAATACTATTAAGATAAAATAACATACAAAATTTTGCAGTCGATGTAAATTGCATCTCTTGCGCCTTCAACCAAAGTTTGTCGGCCTCAAACTATATTTCATAGTTGGTGATTCTTTTTCCATGGTTTATGTCTTACTATGGTTTCATATTTATGAGAGTAAGTTTTTTTGTCTGAGCGATATAGTTGTTCTCTCCCTTTTTTTTCCCTCTTGTAAACTTTCCCATTTTTTACCTTTTGTTCTTCCACTCTATTATGTGTTTCTGGTTCTATACTTTCTCATGTTTCCGTGTTCGTGGGTTTCCAGTGTGGCAAACTGACAAATCATTATCTCCATCTATATCTTCACATCACGATTTCAACCGACCATCGCTTGGTTGCATACTTAGCCAATTTAATGAACGCGACTTCACGGATAGGTGCTATCGAACTATGGTAGCTTATGTTAGGTGTATACATCTTGCACCACAACTTTTGTGCTCTACAATTCGACCCTTCACTCCTTGAACTTGCAACTGTGCCTCTCCCTACGATGAGTTTGTCTATCTGACCTACCTTTCCATACTTAGTCGAGTTTTCAAAGTTTGGCGGGTTGACTCCTTTCTGGGTTCAGAAAAGTTTAAAAGAATTTGTCGCTCCCCTCCATCTCTGTTACCTTCCACCCTTCCCAATAGACATTAATTATGATTTCAAAAGTCACAACTAAATAGACAGGTTCGAAAATATTGGCTTTAATAAGAGGAAAGCTCGAGGACTTCTCCCATTAAAATGAATAGACATGCGAATATTATGGGATCTAGTAATTTCTTTTGCCTGCATTTTGAATTTCCAAAAAAAATAAAAAAATTGGCTCCTTTAGTTTTTTAAAGGCTTCATCATAGTAACAGTGAAATAATGTACTACCTCGCTGCCATCCACGAACATGTCACACACAAAGGCCTTGGTGTGATGTCCCTCTTTAATATTGTGCATATGTTAGATGTCAGATTTGAGAATCTGTCCAGATATGAGAATGTTAATACGTGCTATTAATCACTATTCAACATACATATTTGAAAATATTGGCATTAATAAGCGAAAATATCGCGAGTAGCTGTCATTAAAACGAATTAACCCAAAATCTATGGAAGATCGTATTGTCATCCTCAAGCGTTGCTTTTAAATACTTATTGGCATTTCTCTCTATCATCAGAGAGTTGGATTTTAGGGTGCCTTCGTTCTAATTTTCTTGTTCATGGACATGTAAGACAACTTAGATATGCGATTGAGGCCCAAATAAAAGAAGAGAGACTGGTTTTATGTGACGTGATCTTTGAGAAAAAAAAAAGTCTGTTATCCAACAGAAACTCAGATAGGGAAAAAAAAAAAAGAACAAGTATCTTCTGGTTGGTGATCTCCCTATATTCGATGCTTTGGCTAGTTGAAAAGCCTGTCTAGAGATTTGTTTGTTGATATTCTTTGTTTTCTTGCTGGGAGTTGGAATGGATTTTCAGGTCACGTGCAAAATACTTCTTCATTAAAGTATATAGTTTCTTCCAACAACACAGATTTTGCAAGTGTATCGAATTATGTAGAGCACACAAGAATTTTTCTTCATCAAGGGCATCACACTTAACGTGGCTTGCAAAATGGTCTGTGATGTTCGTAAATGACAGGGAATATTACTCCATTCGTGAATGTACCCATAAGCGGGTAAAATAAACTATATGGGTTGATAAAATGACATATTATAACTACAAAAGTTTCTATTTCAAAGTTTTCTAAGGTACTTCTGGGTGTGGTAAGAGACTTGACAGAAAGCCATGTTCTTTGTCAAAGTTTGTTCGTTGTCCTCTGGATGTAGTTACAGACTCGACATATTTGGAGTCACCTCCGAACATTCCATACCTTTTTGTGGGCCTCCATATCTGCCACCATTATGATGAAAAATATATTCGGATGCGATCTACAGCATTTGATACACTTGCCATACCTGTGTTACTGGAAGAAGTCATGTACTTCAACAGAAGAACATTTTGCAACTGGCTTGGACATTTCTTCCAATTTACAGTAATAAAACAAATAATTTCAACATACAAATCTTCAGGAAGGATTTTCAAAAAAACAGATGATTGAATACAGGGAGAATAACAGTCACAACACACTTTAATTTTTTAATGTCCCATAAATGATGTCACATAAAACGACTCCCTTGACATTGAATTGGGCCTAAATCCCATTTCTAGGTTGTCTCGGATGTCAATGGTCAGGAACATTACAATTGAAGCACCTTAAACCCCAAGTTTTTTATGGCAAAGGGAAATTAATACTTAACAAAGAATGGAATGTTGAATAACCAATCAATGCTAGCAGGCCATATCTAGAAGAGACAAGTTATTCAAAAAACTGGGATAGATCTAGTTTGCAGCACCAATTAAGTCCAAGACCCGAAATTGATATTCAAATCATTGTTTTTTACGAATAAAGGATTTGATCATCAAGAAAACTGTCAACAAGCTTCATCATTTTACATATTTTTTTATTGGTCAGCGGTAGGCCAAATCGCAATCATTGTGGAAAATAATCTCAGTTGTATTTTGTAACCCATCTTATTTGAATATAGAATATTTGCGATTTTTTTTATGGTGTCTTCCAATCCTTGGTATTGCATTTCATTTTGTTTTGTACCTTTTTTTTTTATGTGTGTCGTTAAACATGGACGATAAGCTTTTCTTTCTGTTGCCCAGTACTTCAATTTAAATAAAGGCTACTCTGTTCATTTCTTACATTTTACATGGAAGAATAATTCATCATAGGCTATACTTATGTGGTGTCGGCCCTATACTTAAAGAGAGAAATTGGAGGACCCATCCTTCTTTCATTCTTTGAGTCCCGTAAATAGAATGAATTAATGGCTTACAACAAGGCAACTCAAGTGTTCACGCAATGTTCTTGTTCAATATCTTGCATATATTGCAATTTCTTCTATTTGATAATATCTGTGCATATATACTAATATGAGTGCTATTGGAATAAATATAAAAACTTCCTCTTACCCAAAACTTAGACAAATATCTGGCCACCAGGTCTCGAGTTTGCGGTATTCAACAACTATGTCCCCTACTCCATCATACACATCTTGCAGCCAAAGAACTTCCATGATCTGCAATTTATGCTTTAACTAGTGATAACTCACCTTCTGGCCACCGGGCCTAGGGTTTTCGATATCCAACAACTATGTCCCATGTTCCATCATATACATCTTGCAGTCAAAGAACTTTTGTGATCTGCAATTTATGCTTTAACTAGTGATAACTCACCAGGGGTTCGAAAATATTGGCATTAATAAAGGAATAGTAGATTTTCTTCTGTGATATACTTAGCCCTTTTCCCCTTTTCTTCTTCCCATCTATTATCACTTTCTAGTTATATACTTAGTCACCTTTCTATGATCGTGGGTTCCAGGATTGACGGGCTAACATATCTTCATCTCCCTCTATATCCTCACATGATGAATACGACCGACTGTTGTTACTTTCCATACTTAGCCAATTTTATGGCCGCGGTTGCCGGGTTGGCGGTTTTGAGCTCTACTGGTTCTTGTTGCGTTATATACATCTTGCAGTCAAAACTTTCGTGGTTTCAATGAAATTTGCAAACCGAACAACATCCTGCAAATTGGAAGATGATTTGCATTTGAAGAAAAAATAATCCATTAATATATATTAGTATGAATACTATTGAAATAAATATCAAAACTTTCTCTTGGCCAATACTTAGCCAATTGTCTGCCCACTAGGTCCCAGGTTCACAGTATCCAACACCTAAGTCCCATGTTCCATCATATAAATCTTGCAGCCAAAGAACTTTCGTGGTCTACAGTTTATTCTTTTACTAGTGAGAACCCAACAGGGGTTCGAAAACATTGGCATTAATAAATGGAAAAATTGATTTTCTACTGTCAAATACTTAGCTCTTTTCCCCTTTTCTTCTTTCCATCCATTATCACTTTCAAGTTATATATTAGTCATCTTTCTATGATCGCGGGTTTCAGGGTTGGCGGGTTGACATATCTTCATCTCCATCTATATCCTCACATGACGAATCTGACCGACTGTTGTTCCTTTCCATACTTAGTCAATTTTATGGCCGCAGTTGCCAGGTTAGCGCATATGAACTCGCCTTTTCTTCTTCCCGTCTGTTATCTCTTTCTGGATATATACTTAGTCGCCTTTCTATGATATCCAGTTCTAGGGTTGGCATGCTGACATGTCTTCATCTCCATCTATATCCTCACATGACGAATCGAATCCGATCGACTGTTGTTCCTTTCCATACTTAGCCAATTTTATGGCCGCAGTTGTCGAGTTGGCACTTACAAACTCAGTTGTTTATTGTTTCGTGATATACATCTTGAACTCAAAACATCCGTTATCTACAATTCCACCATGGGTTCCTCATATACATTAACTTTGCTTAAAATATCTGTCACTTCCTTCCATCCCCACCAACTTCGCGTATTTCCTAATATACATTAACTATGCTCTTACTAGTGACAACTGGACACACTAGTAAGTACGAAAGAATTGGCACCCGCTCCTCCACCATATACAAATTGACTACCAGACTCTGACATCGTCCCCTCTTCTGTGTTACACATTATTCATTCAAATGTTTCGAGCTATACAATTTGGTTGTCGGGGCCTCACGTCTTCTGGGGAAAGATTGTCACCCTATTTGGATCCTCGCGTTGGCGGGTTCACGAAAACTCCAACTCCTAGTCACTGTTTCCTGTTCTTCCCATCCTTGTACTTATTTCCAGATAAGAAACACCAAAGGTTTAATACTAAAACGACATCATGCAACACCTGTAAAAATCGTCATTAATAAGAAAAGGTCTCGACAACCAACCATCCCTATAGAACTTGTCCAGAAACATGCAAAGAAGATCTTGCTAGGTAATGGAAAATATATTACAAATTTTAATATATTAGTGAAAACAAGTTCCGGTCAGTGTTTCTGTGTTCCATACTTGGCATACTTTTTCGATTGCGGGTTCCCGGATTGACGGCCTAAAAATTGTGTTTCGAATCTTCCGCGAGCTGCAAATAGTGCCCAGAGTTTTGCAATATACAATTTGTCCACACTAATGTATAAAAAATCTTAATTTTTCTCTCCCCCCC
>ML797065.1:43834-57351 GCA_009831015.1 Picea engelmannii
ATTATCCCTTTTTGGTTCTATATTTAGTCACAGCTATATGATCACAGCGCCATGGATTTGCAAATTGGCAACTCTTTATCTATATCTTCACACCATGAACCTAACTGACTGTGGTCCCTTTCAATACTTAGCCAATTATCTGATCACTGGGTCCCTGGTTTGCGGTATCCAACACCTATGTCCCCTGTTCCATCATATCCAACACATTTTCCCCTTGTCTTCTTCCTGTGTATTATCACTTTCTAGTTATATACTTAGTCTCATTTCTATAATCATGGGTTCCAGCATTGGGGGGCTGACATATCTTCATCTCCATCTATATCCTCATATGACGAATCCGACCGAGTGTTGTTCCTTTGCATACTTGGCCAATTTTATGCCCGCGGTTGTCGGGTTGGCGCTTTCGAACTCTACTGCTTCTTTTTCTGTGATATACATCTTGCACTCAAAATTTCCGTGATCTACACTATAACGAACAACTATCATATCTATCTCTATATACGAGCTCTATATACGATATTTCTATAAGCAATCGGTCTCATAACCCTCTCAAAACCTATCCGAATATATATTGAACAATCAAGCTATAACCTCTAACTAATCTATAACAATCTAGAACCTATAACTATCTTAAGTCTCTATATAACCTATTACTCTCTCTAACACAATAGGGACACAAACCCAGGGCATATATTCTACTTTTCTATAACTACACAATCCATCCGCCCCACCTTTGGTTATTTACTTAGTGGCCTTTCTATGATCGCGGCTTCCAACGTTGGCGGGTTGACATATCTCCATCTCCATCTATATCCTCACATGACAAATCCAACCGACTGTTGTTCCTTTCCATACTTATCGAATTTTATGGCTGCGGTTGTCGGGTTGGCGCTTTCGAACTCTACCACTTCTTGTTCTGTGATATACATCATGCACTCAAACCTTTCGTGGTCTACAATTCCACCATGGACTCCTCGAACTCGCAAGATTCACTCTACCATGAATCACAAATTTTTCAAAGTATCTGTCGCTGCCTTCCATCCCCACTAACTTCTTGTCCTTCCTAATGTTCATTGGTTATGCTCTTACTAGTGACAACTAGACACACTGGTACAAAATAGTTGGCATCAACCCCTCCGAAATATACAAATTGACTACCAGCTTCCGACATCGTCCCCTCTTCCATGTTACAGATTATGCATTCAAATGTTCCGAGCGATACAATTTGATCATCGAAGCTTCATCTCTTCTAGAGAGACCTTATCAATCTGTTTTGGATCCTCGTGTTAACGGGTTCACGAAATTTCCAATTCCTGGTCACTTTTTCGGGTTGGCACTTTCGAACTCTGCTGGCTCTTGTTCCGTGATATACATATTACACTCAAAATTTTTATGATCTACAATTCCACCGCACACTCAACCCTTTTTCCCTTTTCTTCTTCCCGTGTATTATTGCTTTCTGGTTATATACTTAGTCTCCTTTCTATGATCATGGGTTCCAGTGTTGGCGGGCTGACAGATCTTCATCTCCATCTATATCCTCACATGTCAAATCCGACCGACTGTTGTTCCTTTCCACACTTAGCCAATTTTATGGCCACGGTTGCTGGGTTGGCGCTTTTGAACTCTACTTCTTCTTGTTCCCTGATATACATCTTGCAATCAACTTCCGTCATCTACAATTCCGCTGTAGACTCCTCGAACTTGCAAGCTTCACTCTACCATGGTTCCCAAATGTTTCAAAGCATCTGCTGCTGCCTTCCATCCCCACTAACTTCCTGTCCTTCTTAATATACATTAGTTATGCTCTTACTAGTGACAATTGAATACACTGGTATGAAACAGTTGGCATCCAGTGCTCCGCAATATACAAATTGACTACTGGGTTTCGACATCATCCCCTCTTCCGTGTTACAGATTATGCATTCAAATGTTCTGAGCGATACAATTTGACCGTCTGGGCCTCACGTCTTCTGGGGAGACCCTATTTTGGATCCTCATGTTGACGTGTTTTTGAAATCTCCAATTCTTAGTTACTGTTTCGAGTTGGCGCTTTCGAACTCTGCTACTTCTTGTTTCGTGATATACATCTTGTACTTAAAATTTCCGTGATATACAATTCCACCGTGGACTCCTTATCTCTTTTTCCCTTTTCTTCTTCCCGTGTATTATCTCTTTCTAGTTATATACTTAGTCACCTTTCTATGATCGTGGGTTCTAGCGTTGGAAGGCTGACATATATTTATCTCCATCTATATCCTCACATGACCATCTATATCCTCATATGATGAATCCGACCGACCGTTGTTGCTTTCCATACTTAGCCAATTTTATGGTTCGAACTCTGCTGCTTCTTGTTTCATGATATACATCTTGCACTTAAAACTTTCGTGATCTACAATTCCACCACAGACTCCTCAAACTCGCAAGATTCACTCTATCACGGTTCACAAATGTTTCAAAGTATCTGTTGCTGCCTTCCATCCTCACTAACTTCTTGTCCTTCCTAATATACATTAGTTATGCTCTTACTAGTGACAATTGCACACACTGGTACGAAACAGTTGTCATTCGACCCTCTGCAATATACAAATCGACTATCGGGTTCCAACACCATCCCCTCTTCTATGTTATAGATTATGCATTCAAATGTTTCGAGCGATACAATTTGACCGTCGGGGCCTCACATCTTCTAGGGAGACCTTGTCATCCTATTTTGGATCCTCGAGTTAACGGGTTCACGAAATCTCCAATTCTTAGTCATTGTTTTGGGTTGGCGCATTCGAACTCTGTTGCTTCTTGTTCCTTGATATACATCTTGCACTCAAAACTTTTGTGATTTACAATTCCATCGCAGACTCCTTAGCACTTTTTCCCTTTTCTTCTTCCCATGTATTATCGCTTTCTGGTTATATACTTAGTCTCCTTTCTATAATTGTAGGTTCTAGTGTTGGCGGGCTAACATATCTTCCTCTCCATCTATATGCTCACATGGCAAATTTGACTGACCACTATTCCTTTCCATACTTAGCTAATTTTATGGCCGCGGTTTCCAGGTTGGCACTTTCAAACTTTGTTGCTTCTTGTTCTGTGATATACATCATGCACTCAAAACTTTTTTGATCTACAATTCCACCGCCGACTCCTCGAACTCGTAATATTCACTCTACCAGGGCTCACAAATGTTTCAAAGTATCTGTCGTTGCCTTCCATCCCCACTAACTCCCTGTCCTTCCTAATATACATTAGTTATGATCTTACTAGTGATATACACATTTCCCTCTGGACTGTACTATCATACCCTCTTCGGTGTTATGTGTATTGCACTCAAAAAGTTTCGAGACATACAATTCGACCTCACGCGCTCACCTCAAACAATTGTACCTTGTAACCCTATTTTGAAGTTGTTTTTTCCCTTCCCGCGACCTCCATACTTATTTCTTAGTATGAAATTAGAAACCTTTATGCTAACAGTTGACCATGTAGAAACTGTCAACATTGTCATTAATGAGCGAAACGCTCGAGGAGATCTCCCATTATTATGCATTAAACCGAGATCTGTGGAGAGTTATATTGTCCCTTCCGATTGTTCATCTCAAACATGGGTCGTCGCATTGGCCCATTCAAGAAATCTACAATTCTTAATCGCTCATTGGCATATCCGCCATGTTCACATTTCTATGTATGCAATTACTAGTGTTTAATGTTAATAACGCATCATGCAACAACTGTTGAAATTGTCATTAATGAGCGAAAGTCTCGAGGAGATCTCCCATTCACACGCATTGGACCAACATTTGTGCAACATTCTATTATCCCTTCCAACTTTTCATTTCATTAATCATCTGGAGCAAACAAATGTTCTTGTAAACTTATGGCAGCAGGTCGACAACAGTTTTGTGGAGATACAATAAATATCTTCGGACATCAGGACCAAAACTTCTAGTGGTCCAGGGCATACTTTTACTATTCATCTCGTTCCATCCAGAATGAAGTGATTTGGACCTCTAGAATCGCTTGTGCAGGATGCATCCCTGAGGTTTTTGACTGTAAGAAGGTGGTCTCTTGGTGCGCTAAAAAATATATTCCAAGCCAAAGAACTATTCCACTACGCGACCATTCTCTTGTTTCTTTGTCACGTCATGTCTTCCGCAAGATGTTAAAATTTTCGGAGCCAACATTGACCTTCAGAGGACAAGACTACAAGCAGTTCCTAGAAAAACATGATAACGGGTTGGACCTCTTAGCCGAGTTCCTCGAAGACCCGACAATAGTTCATGAAGATATCACAAAGTTGCAGTTAAGTTCCTCTAGAAATTCATTCCGAGAAATTGCTTGGTTGTTTATAAGAATAACGGGACATGCATCCATGACAAGCATTTCCCATATAATTATTTATATTTTGTACTTCTTAGTTAAGGAACAATTCATTTCAATTGGGGGAAGCTAATTTCCATTGAGATCTATCCCCATTTGTCATGATTCAAAGAATCAAATAAATTTTATATGTCATCCTACTTGATTTTCGCAATAGTGCATTGTTGTTTGTTTCCAAAACTGTCTCTTTCTAAGAAAATAAACTATGGATTCAACCCAGTAACATTCTGGTACCAGGCCCTGTGGAGGTACAAGGCCTCCCATTGTTTTTATGAAGTTTTTAATGAATTTTTCTCAGTTTTCGAAGATTTATTGTTAGGGAAGGATGCTCCGTGGATGTTTGGCCAGGAAACCAAGTTTTTGAACAAGAAGGGCGCACTTTAACAAAAGGAAAATCACAATGTACTAATGGTCTTTGGCTCCAAGGAAAATCCTGCTTTCCTTCCATGCCACATCACAGACAATATTTTTGTTGCAAAAATAGCAAGACAATACAAACACTTGTTGCATTTTTTCCATGACAAGAAAAAAAACAGTTCATTCCTCTGCCCTATAAAGTCAGGGACTTCGTGTGCAAAAACATCAAAAAGATTGACGAATTTGCTAGCTATTTCAAGAAATTGAACCTAACATATGTTGAAAGGCTAAAAGCATTCGACCCTAATGGGATTTTTCGATAACATTTACTTGCAGTTGGATTTAAAAACTCTTTTATCCATAGACACTTGGCCAAAGACAGGGATAGTGGTGACAACAATCCTGCTTCTGGCGATTGCGACGTAGATACATTGCAAAGAACGACTGAATTGTACAGACAACAGGGAAAAATATATGGTGAGAAGAGTGACCAGAGCCCCGCCAACACTCCCAAGAGCACGACATCACAGAGAATCGCTTCAACGGCCCACCCAGTAAAAAAACAACCCAGAAATATTCAAATGGAGGAGGATATAAGAACCCTCCTTGCATAAAAATTGATAGTTCTCACAAAATTCCACTGACAAAGAAGAGAAAAAACAATGCAGAGTAGGCGGATGAACCCGAAGTTGAAAGTGGACAGTTGCAACTTGAAATTGAAACTGAGCACATGCACAAAGTTGGTTTATCCGCAATGGAAATAGTTGAGGCTGACATTTTTGACGAAGATGAATCCTTCGTATTCCAGAGCGTTGTTTTTTACAACCAATCTAAAAATATGGTCATTGAAAAGAGAGATGTAACAAATAAGAAAGGAAAATATCGCACATAGATTGAATTTAGGAAAATGTGGTCGTCCCAAATCTCCCTATTTCACCGTGTAACCGGTGATTCTCTTGATTATTCCATTGGAGGAATTGAAGCGGAAAATGCTAGACTAAAAGACCGCCTCAAGGAATTTGAGGAGGCTTTCATTGCTACCCCAAAATTTGCCAGTCCTTTAGAAAAAAACGTGCCTGCTACCACTGCAACCAAGATAAAAGTATACTCTGCCTTCCTTGCATCGTCTAGATCCCTTGTAGATAATAGCATTAAGAAAATAATGCAGTTGGTTACTGAAGCCTGGGAAACATCACAAAATATAGCTTCCTTTCGAAAGAAGGCAAATGATTTTCTCGAACATTTGCAAGTGAATTTAAAAAATGATCAACGTTTCCGTGAACAGGTGCTAACCCCTTTTGCTAACCATGCCATCAACACCTTGGAACTGAAAAGAAGACAAGAGAAAATCCCCTTGCCAAAGTGGACCAAAAAAGTAAAAGCATGCTGGCAAAAGAAAGTTAAGAACCTGAAGCTCATTGTTGAATCATGTAAACAAGCCATATTAGAAAAGGAAGAATTATTCACAAACTTGTTCCAAATAGACTTAGCCAGAAGTATCAACGAGGTTCAGGACCCAAACTTAATTCTCAAATCCTTGTCGATGACCAAAGAAGCCTTGGATGAACAACTTGATATTTTAAAGGGGTTGTCTTTCGAAACGTTTTACAACATAGTTGAATATCGTGTAGATGAGCTCAAGAGTTGGGTACTGGACTATTTGACACACAATGAAGAAATTGAACAGAGTATGCATAGTATTTCAATGGATCTAAGGAAATTAGAAAACGACCTTTACGACATAGAAGTCCGTGATGAAATCAACATGGCCCCCATGAGAAGCTACATTGAAGAATGGTTCCAACAGAGAACAGACAACCTCATCCAGGAAGGGAAACAACCAGTTGACACGATTCCACTGACCATCGACGACAACAACAAAAACGCATCGGCTTCATAGTAAGTCTATACTGTCATCTTGTTTTCTTTATCAATCAAGTTATTATACTTCTTTAAATAGAAAATTGTAACCAAACACTCATAACTTCCAATTTCTTCTTTTCAAGTCTTCCTCTCTACCGTCATGCACTTCTTCTTTCTACATTCATAATTCTTGTACTTATTTCTTTTTATGTTCCACGAGAGCCCCAATCCCAATCTATATGAAAAACACATTTAAATTTATAGAAATATGTAACAGACTTCGGAAATGCCTGATTACTATTCTATTGTATACTAAATTTTTGGTGTCCAACAACCTTTGTTGATGTAACAGACATTATTAATTTTTGATAAATTTCAAAGAAATTGCATGCTAATTTTTTTTTGTCCAGGAACCTTTGTTGATGTAACAAACGTTATTACTATTCTATTGTATGCTAAATTCTTTGTGTCCAGAAACCTTTGTTGCAAGACATTATTGGTATAAACAGAACTACGAAAATTTTTAAATGTTAAATCTTTCCTGTACTATCAAATTTAGATACTAGGAACCTTTGTTGATGTAACAGACATTATTAATTTTTGATAAATTTCAAAGAAAACTAATTCAGGAATGTTGAATTTTTTGTGTTCAAGAACCTTTGTTTCAAAGAAAACTAGTTCGGGTTTTTGTGTCCAGGAACCTACTATTCTATTGAATGCTAAATTTTTTGTGTCTATGAACCTTTATTTCAAAGAAAACTAATTAGGGAATGCTAATTTTTTTGTGATTGTATGCTAATTTTTTGGTGTCCACGAACCTTTGTTGACTATTTTGTTTGAATGTTTCGAATAGAAACAGAAACAACAAATTAAGATCTTGGAACTAGATCTTGGAACCATTTCATTTAATTTTACTTTAATGTATTTTACTTTTATGCATGTTCTATTGTATTTTGAATTTTTAATATCTATGCTTCAGAAATATGGAACAACACCCCACAAAGTGATCCTCTGCATGGATACCACATGTAATTCAACTTGCTTCCCACGTGTCTTTACTCGGTCGCATTTATTCCCATTCCAACCTAGCAGGGACTATGCTGCCATGCAACACTTGTTACAATTTGTACCATTTATTTTCAAATGTGATTATAGGAGAGCACTTGATGTCTTATTTCCCAAGTGACAATGGAAAGAGTCAATGATATTTAAGTGATCATAGATATATCACTTTGATCTAGGATCATGCTAATTCATCCTTATCAAATTTTCCATATGTTAGAAATATCAACAAAGACAAATATATTTCAACACAATAAAAAAAAAAAAAGCAAAGGAAAATCAACACATAAAGACACAAAAAATTAATGTGGTTCACCATACTGTATATGGTTACATCCATGGGAAAGTGGGTTTTCCCCATACCCTTCTTGAATCATGGTTGTTTTAATCATTACAAAAGGACTATACAAGAAACCCCATATATAGGTGATCTCATAGTCCCAAACCATCAAGCGGTATTGTAATACAATGGGCATAAAACCATCCATTCCTAATAGTTTAGTTGTAACCAACACATATCTTTACACCTAGATAATCTAAAAATATATTTTTCTACAAAGTTGCTCATAAAATAATCATAGAAATTATAACTTTCCTCTAAATTGGGCTTCACAGACCAACAATATCCCACTTGAAGTTTGATTCATGCTCCATGCAACCATGCTCAAATATGTCACACACTTTCCATGGCCTATTGTCATAGTTTTACCAAACCAAGAGAAACTATGCAAAACTCCAACTTTTATTTTGGAACAAACTTGGTAAATGCATCTGCAAGATTTAGACTAGTATGTGTATTTTCCAAAGTCATATTACCCTATTCAAATCCTTCGAATAAAGTGATATTGTAGTTCTATGTGCTTCGTCTTTGAATGAAATGCTACATTTTTTTCCAAATGTATTGCATGTTTGCTATCACTATATAACACAAAGTTCTTTTTTCTGGTACACAATTCAAGCAATAGCCTTGAAAACCACAACATCTCCTTAGCTCCTTCTATGATTGCAATATACTCCTCTTTAGTAGTGGAAAGAGCCACCACATTTTGTAACCTGGAAATCTAGCTAACCGTTGCTCCTACCAATGTGAACATATACCTCGTTGTAGAGAATCTTCTATTTAAGTCACCAGTCATGTCCGAGTCTACACGTCCCTGTAATTGTGCATCTGTTCCTTTGAACTTCAATACATGATTAGACGTGCCCTTTAGATATCTCATAATCCATTTCATTGCCTACCAATGAATGTTTCCTGGATTACTCATATATTTACAGACCACTCACACTGCTTGGGCAATGTCTGGTCTTGTGAAAACCATTGCATACATAGGGAACCCAACTACTAAAGAACAAGGTATTCTTGCCATGTATTCTTTCTCTTCACTTGGGACACAGACACATCTCAGAAGATAATTTGAAATGATTTGCTAAAGGTGTGATCATGTTCATTAGAAATTAATAAGTATTGAAGGAAATCTTTGTACTTTGTTGTACTACCCTCTCTTGTAGACCTTCTAACCCGAGGGATAAATGCCTATGGTGTACCCTATTCAAAAGTAATGTTGGGTTTATCTTATTCCTCATCATCATGGAAGTTATGGAGTTGAGCATGTGGTTGTATCTATGGATGAAACTACACCGGTGGTTGTGGCTGATTGATAATAACCTTTTGTTTGAATACATAACTACTTGCATTTGTGATGTCTTCTAACAAAACATACTCTTTGGCTTATACACTTTTTTCTTGTAGATTTGGCATTACTCTTTAATTGAAGATCACGTCCTTTATTTGTATGACATGCTTGAAAATTGGATCCCATAACCGATAACCATATTTTTCGTCTCCATATCCAATGAAAATGCACTTTCTAGATTTCATACCAAGCTTTGTTCTTTTTTATTTTGGAACATGAATGAAAGATTCACATTCAAACGCATGTACATGATCATAAGAATTATTCTTACCCAACCACTTCTTTAATATAACTTCAAAATCCAACCGAGAGCATGGTCCTCTATTGATCAGTTACACTATTGTATTTACAGGCTCCGCCAAGCACTGTTTTCCTAGTCCTTTGTTTGAGAGCATGTTGTGTTCTCTCTCCATAATAGTTCTATTCAACCTTTCTGTTGAACTTTTCTCATGTGTCATAAGAGGAACCATATTAATTCTCTGAATGCCATTCTCTGTACAATATTGGTTGAGTTTTTTTAACAATAATCATCCCCATTATCAGATTTCAAACATTTAATATTACTACTTCTTTGATTTTCTACAAGTTCCTTGAAAGTTTTAAATATACCAAAACTCCATACTTCTTTTTCATCATTTAATCTCGAACCTTCCAACCTTCCAAGTGAAATCATCCATAAATGAAACAAATTAAGTAGATCCACCAATAGATGCTTTGAGGGGCCAAAGATATTTAAATGCACTAGCTCCAATGGTCGTGTCTTCTTCATATGTTTCTTGATATATAATATTGTCCCCTTCTATTTACCATATTTGATATATAATATTGTCCTCTTCTATTTACCATATTTGATATATAATATTGTCCTCTTCTATTTACCATATATGTAATGCTCACATAACTCAATATCCACCGACGTGGAAGTTGATTCTTCTTATGCACGATCTCAAGACCCTTCTTATTGATGTGCCAGAGCCTTTTATGCCAAAGCTCTGTTTATTCTATTTGTGAATTCTAATGTAGCTCCCACTTCTATCTAACCTTATAACACATAAAATGTACCTTATTTGCATCTTTTGGAAATCGCCAATACTCCTTTTGTTACCTTCCATGCACCTTCTCCAATTGTAACATTGTACCCAAGGGCATCCAACTGCCTAGTAGAGATCAACTGCCTAATAAAAATCAGGTTTCTCCTGAGTTGAGGAACATTTCTCAAATATTTTAACAAACAATAGTGGCCATTTTTCATCTTTAGTAGAACATCTCATTTTCCAATGATATTACAAGGCTCATCATCACCAAGATAAACTTTGCCAAAATTACAAGCCTCGTAATTTCTAAAATAGTCTTTGCATGATGTTGCATGAAATGATGCTCCGATTCAAACACCTAAACATCTACAGTGGCATCTCCTCTCTTGTACATAGGATAAGAGCATCTATATTTTCATCATAAGTTGTATTTGCCTCATTTTCTATTGATTTGTTTTCATCCTTACTATTCTTCAATGACCAAATATTTTTCTTCTTGTGGCCTTCCTTACCGCAATGCCAACAATTGCCTTTGGATTTTGATCTTTTTTTATACTTTGATCTTCCCCTCTGATTACTCTTTCCTAGTTCTTATGTTCTCCCTCTTCCACCGGCTACCAAAGCATATTTTGATGAAGTACTTTGATTTTTCCTTCTCATGTCCTTGCTAAAAGGAACCCCAACAACATTATCAAATTTTAACATGCTTCCCTTCTTGTTAGAACCAGATATAGAACTTGAGTTGGATACCATGTCACTAATATCTATAACAACTCCGTTGGATACCATGTCACTAATAGCTATAACCATGTCACTAATATCTATAATCATCAGAATCATTGATGGCCTTAACCAGTGCTGTATTTAGGTTGCGACTACCCACTCCTTCAAAGACAGTTTGTGTAAATTATTTATCTAAGGAGACGAATGATTTTTCTCAAAGTATAATCCTGGTTTCCTGAAATTTATTTATTTCACAAGTTGAGCTATACCTTGAATTAGATTTAATCTTACTTTTATTCTATTTCTCTGCTGTTAAAACCACCTATTATTTATTATGTTGGAGGGTTGGGGTGGATTCTACCTTATTATACATGTCTATAGACATGGTATATAGCTTTGAGTTAAGCTTGACTTTCTATTAGTTCATGGTTGGCCAAAAAATATATATCTCTTTATCTAAAGTTTTAAAAAATAATGATTTATTTTAAATTTCAAATATCATTTCTCTGAGATCTTATTGGCCAAAAACTTTGATCTTATTGCTGCCTTCACTCCCCCAATGTTATTGTAATAAATATTTCTGCCATCTAGTCATTTCATGCATGCTCCTTCTCTCCCTATCTCCTTAAACAATACTTTCATTATTATATTCAGGAGGTATATACTACCTAGTAGCCTTGTTTAAATTCATTCTAAAATATATATGTATATCCAACTCGATTTCTATAATTAATTTTTAATTTAGATACAGTAAAAAATTAAGTTATCTCGCCTTCATTAAGTTATCGTGGCAATTACAGGCAATGCCATCAGTGTGAGAATAGCTAAGCGTTATTATTGCATGAACTACTCGAGAGCCTTCTCTAACTATAATTTGTGATTGAAACTCTAAATGTAAACCAATTCCCATCCTCCACAAAGTCTAGAATAAATAATCACTAATAATTGTGGTGTTTAGATTTTAGTGAAGTAAATTAATTTTTATTTATTTCATTGAGAGTAATACCCAATGGTAATAATTATAATTATTGTTAAGAAGCGGAACAAATATTAAGGATTTACAAGAASGTTKTTCCTTAAAGCTTTTTATTGACACTTATATTAATGGAAATATAATTGTAAATTTATTGAATAATTTCATAGTGTCATTTGATAGTTTAGATTATATTTATGATTTTAATCTAATGTTTTATTACTATTGTTGATAAATAAGTGGAATTTATAATAAGTATTACATGTTGGTTTTTCTTAAGCTTTACATTAATGTGATAATAATGAATTATATTATGATTATTTATTAATTTATTTTAAGTATTTTAGTAATTAAAAGATGGGAGGTAAGGCAAGGTAAATAAATTGGAGTTTATATTAAATTAAAAGATAGTATTATCTTGATTGAGTAAATTTATAACGCAGTCTAAACAAAGGCGCAATTTGTGTACCTAGTGTAAGGAAGATAGTTACCTAATGCTACTCTTAAGCATCTTTAGATTGTTCACCTTGACTTGGCATGGGACTCCAATAGTTTTTCTAAGATTGAATCATATGACGCAAACCTAATATTAAGTAATTGTTGGTTGAGAATTTTGATGCTAAATTAGATGATTGAAAACGTGATTTACCTATGTTGGTTAGCTAAGATTTGTCCTTGTTGTCATGAATAATGTTTGGCTTAATTAATGTCTTATGCTATAGGGGTGGTGTTACAAATTATGTGTCATGGAGGTCCTAACCTTGCAGGGTAGGTTGGCGGGTAGAGATTGTTATCTTATGTGATGTGGTTGATATGTTAATAAGAGTGATGTTATATTTTATTCTTGGTGTGTAATGATGTAGATGAGAATAGTTTGTGAATTATTTATGTATGTCATTGTCGCATACCACTTATACTAAATGTTGTTTCAAAAAACATTTTTACCACTACTGTACTTACTTACTTTGATGTCGTAATGGAAGGGGACGTTACATCTTGCATCTTTAAATTGAACAATTGTTGCATCAAACATACCTTGTTCTATGTAGAGGGCATCTCATACATGTATGTTAGACATTCCCACAATGCCTTTGTTGTCTTTTGTGTTGAGATGTTGAACAAGAAATTGCGTGATAAAGAGAGAATGATCATAGCTACTACCTTATGATCGAGTTTGTCCCAATTTTCATCTACAATTGTTAGAAATAATATCAAAGACAAATATATTGTAGTATAATATACAAAATGAAGAAAATGGAAAAAAACACACATAAAGACACAAAAAGGTAGTGTGTTTCACCATACTACATATGGATACATCTATGGGTTTTCTCCATACCCTTCTTGAATCATAGTTTTTTTAATCATTACAAGAGGGCTATACAATAAACCCCATATATAGGTGATCTCATAGTCCTAAACCATCAAGTGGTA
>ML797065.1:72714-97727 GCA_009831015.1 Picea engelmannii
TATATATATCATAATCGTTTAAACCCTCACTAAGGATATGGTTACAATTATATGGTATATAATGGACCAAGGGCTAGGGGTTGAGGGCTTAGGCCCGCCCAACAAACTTTAATTCAAACTTAAATATATTTGTTGCCATGTTATGTTAAGAAATAAATGTATGGTGCATTGGCAACGAAGGTTTGGTAAGGTCTTTGGGAGATCGCAGCTTTGATCCCTATCGAATCCCAAAAATTTTACATAAGTATGACCTTAAAGGCCAATGCAAGGTCGCCATGTGGCTACCTTTCATCAACTTATCCATGCTATGTGTTGATGAATAATTCGACTACCTGGAGTGTACGACTCACCTAGTCAGCTTCCAATGATCATGTGACATGTCACCTGTACAATCATGTGCCATGTGTCACCCTTGCAGTGGTGAAATATGTCACCCTTTTGGCGTTTGACTTGATTTGACTTAAACTTTGACTGTTCATAACTTTTTCATACGAACTCTATTTGAAGTGATTTTTGGCATCGTTGGAAAGCTATCACCGAGTTCTATGTATTGATGGTGTTTTCAAGAGCATTGGGACATTTGAATTTTGATCATGTTTGAACCATTATGGACCTCTATGGACATTCCCGATCCTCTTGGACCTTTGTAAGCATTCTTGGATCCTCCTGGACCTCAGTGAGCATTCCTGGATCCTCCTGGATCACTGGGCATGTCAAGGATGATGAACCCTAACACATTTCAAAACGTGATTGGCTAGTCACATTCTAGCAAACAGGTGGATAAACCCTAATACATTTGAAAAGGTGAATATTTTGTTGTTTTGGCTTGACAGTTGACACTTTCATTTCACAAAATCAATTTCATCTTATTTATAAAATCAATTTTGACTTTTTATATTAAAGTATATTTCTTATCATTTCACAAAATAAATAAATGCAAGAACCTTATATTTTACACCTTGATCTTCACACATTAATAATCCCCGGCCTAAGCTTAATAAAACTAACAATCTTGCCATTCCACCAATAAAATTTATGCCATCACCATCACCAGTACCTCCCCTTCCCATTGCCATTTCGGTGAATCCTTCCACAAAGTAGAGGAGTTTGCAACCTAGAAAATGATAGTAACTAGTAATGGCACTTGCTACCTTTGATGGGCATTGCGATGACAATGAATAGTTAACACAAATGCATATATATGAGGTGAAAATGAATATGTGAATGGAAATAGGGAATCATTTGAGCTTATTATTTTTCTAAAAATAAAAGCCTAATCAAACTAATCTAATCTAATCAACTACTTGAATAAGTAAATTAGGTAATTGAATAAATATATTTAATGGTGAGATAGATGGTGAGTTAACAGGTGAACCAAATCTTCTAGTACGTGTTATGTAGATGTAGTTGTACCTGTGACACAAACTCAAGGATTCCAAATTCCAATGCTTGCTACATATGTGAATTAACTGAGATAGAGAGGGAAATGAAGATAATAGGGATACACATTAAGCTATGTGGAAACAATGATCTGTCACTATTGAAGGTCATGTGGGAACCCCTTATGAATAGAGCCTCTTTCAAATTGACATTCGATTACCTGAAGGTTAATGTGGAATGACAAATTGGATTATGAAGTGGTTATGTAGGAAGACAACTTCAAGGTATTAATAGGGAATGGTTTTGCAGCCCAACCGAGAAGAGACATTCAAAAATAAATTGGATTCCATTGTCTACTTGTTTGTCCATTTAAGAGAGTTATCAAGTTGCATATTTGCTATAAATTAAAAATTTATAAATAGTACTTTTCAAAATTATCAATAAATATTTACACCGAAAGGCGTACACCTATTGACAATGGGCACAATTAATGATGTTTTAATCTTATTTAACCTTAAACCCTAATCTGATGGCTATGCATTGAAGATGCTGGCATATTCTTAGTCGTCCTCCAAAATCAATGGGTCGGATTTATTGTTCATAACTTTCTTGCATTTATCAAGGCATCCGTTAACCTGTTTACTTTTTAACATTTACCTAATCACGTTAAAAAATTACTGTAAGGATATGTAATTGCCACGTTTAAATGATTAAATAGAATTAAACCTAATGCATCCAAATGTTTCATCTTACCACAGACTTTTTTTATATTGGGTTTATATTGGAGGCACACCTTCTCAGCTGATACCTTTCGACGTTCTCAGACGCGACTTAGCGGCTATGATAGTATTATGACAAAGGACATATAGTTATGCACAAATATATAGTTAAATAACCATATAAATCTTTTACTTGTCTAATGAAGATGCTTCGTGTTTTTTAACACGTTAGGACACCAGGCGGAAATCAAGGTGTACGCAGATCTGTGGAGTTTTTTAACACGTTAGGACACCAATATTTTATATGTTTAGGTTAGAAATAATTTATATGTTTTTAAAGTCATAGTTGTTTATCTTATCATGATGGCAAACTTGATTTAGCATAGCATGTTACAATTTTTAGGATAGGCAAAATATAATATATGTTTTTAAATTTACAGCTGTTTTAGTTGAATCTTATCACGAGGGCAAACTTTCCTTAGCATAATATACTCTAGTTTTTAGGATTTTGTTATAAGCTAATTAGTTGGTAAATAGTGATAATGAATTTAAATATTGTTGAATTTTATATGATCAGTTTTCATATTTATAAAAAATAATAAAGTGAATAAAAAATTAATAATATTAGAATATAATGATTTGAATAAAAATGCTCCCAATTTTTATCATTAATTTTCTTATTACTTTTATATTTATTCATTTAGGCTTTACATTTATTTAAAAAATAATAATGAAGTGAATAAAAAATTAATAATATTAGAATGTAATGATTTGAATAAAAATGCCCTCAATTTTTATCATTAATTTTCTTATTACTTTTATACCTATTCATTTAGGTTTTACATTTGATTTATATTTATTCAAGGTTGTAGTATCTTAGTATATTGGATGATTCTTTCAGATTCTAAAAGGGATTTTAGAAAAGTTAAGGAGAATCAATTTTCATTTTTTTTTTATTCCGAAAATTTGGAAAAGAAGGGCATTCCGTGGGTAAATTGACAGAGATTCATTGTTCCAAAATGTTTAGGAGGGCGAGGCATCAAAAACATTTTCTCATTTTCAAAATCTTTGGTAGCCAATATCATTTGGAGACTAATCAAAGGGGAGGGCTTATGGGTTCATGATTCTCATCAAAAGTACATTGCTCGTTAGTTTATAGAGCTCTGGCTCCTAAGACCTCAGAAAAAATTACATAATGTTTCAATGATGTGGAAAGATGTTGTATTGGCTTCTCCCTTGGTGAGGGTTTGGTTTGAAAAGTTGGGGATGGCACAAAGGTAAGACTGGTGAAGGACCCTTGGGGTTGGCAGTAGTGTGCRTCACAAGCTTCCTGAGTTAATGATTCAAACCTTAAGGGACAGAGGTTTGTTTAAACTTTATCAAGTGGTACATCCAATTTTGGCAAATATCTAGGGTTAAGAGTGGTTCTCAACTAATTATCTATCTTTTAGAAGGGAGGAGGCATAGGTTTGGTGTTTCGTTATTTCTTAGTTGAATTCAAGCCATGTAAGGCTTCAAGAGAAAGAAGATTCATTGATCTCGGTTAAAACTCCTTCAAATGTTTATACCCCAAAGGGGGGTTATCTTTCCTTAAGTGAAGGAGGTGAATAGAGAGATTGTTTGGTGGTGGAGGGGTGTCTCGAAATTGCATTTCCCTGCAAAATCATTTTTTTTTATGTGGATCCTCCTAAATAATAAAGCTTTAACATGGGATAACCTTAAAAAAGGAAATAGATTGGAGTGACAGAGATGCTCCCTTTGTAAGTGTTGTGATGAGACCAATCTTCATATGGCAATGGAACGATCCTATTCCAAACAGGTATGGTGGGAAATAGAAGCTCTAATAGGCCTAAAAGATGTGTGGTGTGGAAGTACAGTGGAGGAAGATATTACGAACTGGTGTGAAACCCGTGGTAAAATATTATAGATCTTTACCTTTGATTCTTTCTTAGGGTGTCCGACTAACTAGGAACACCAATTTTTTTCATGATAGATACATTCTCCCTCTGTAGTGTGCATCTCATGGGATCAACATTTCAAAGAGTTTTGCTCAAGAAAAACATGTTAGACATATTATGATTGAAGATATTTATAGGGAGGGCTTGTGTGCTTACTTTGATGGGGCTACTCAAGGAGAGCTCAGGACCTATGTGGTAGGTCGAGTTCTCTTCATAAATGGAGATTGTTATATAAAGTTTAGAGTTGATATTGGGCCTTGAACCAGCAATTATGCATAATCGTGGTAGAATTAATGACTCTTAAGTTGTTTTTATTGTTAGCTGGTGAAAAAGGGGTTGTGAATGTTTGGGATTCAATGATTGTGGTTAAATTGATCCAGATTATGTTGAGGACAAAATGAGATACAAACAAAACTATAACAAAGAACACAAAAATACAATGAAACCCAACTTTTATTAGTGAATAAAATAGTAGAATACTATAGAACATAAACTGGCTAGAATGGTGGTAGCTTATCTCTAAAGAGAAAGAGATGTCGACTACGCTCATTCACAAAAATATTATTACAAAGAAGCCGAAAAGGGCATTTTATCATGAAGCCTAAAAGACAAAGAGGAGAAAACCTTAAACATTAAAACCCTAACCTTGGATGATCAAACACCAAAAGTATTGTGGGCCCCAATGTAGTTAGTTGATACATCAAATTTCTAGGGGCACAATTTTGAATACATTCTCACTTTCGGGAGTATGATAGCTCGTTGTGAAGAACTATCCGAGGATTACAACTTTTGGCTAAGGCCATAGAATGTCATGGCATTTTTTGGCCCCCGAATGTCCAAAAAACATTGTTTAGGGACTCAAAATGGCCCTAGAAGTTTGGGAGCTAAAAAACTATATAAAAATTGCCAAGAAGATAGAGAACTACTGGGTCAGTGGAAGAGGTGCATGACCATCGATATCCACCTGGATCATAAATGGATGAGAACTTAAAAAAAGTTATGCCAATTTTGGAAATATGATGGAGGGTGCAAGATTGGACGATGGGGATAGACCAATAGTTGCATGTTATTTTTATATCAATTGTTCAATAATTTAGTTGTTTGAAATATCTCTACGATTGGTGGATGTGGATGACAAATGTCTAGTTGGGCGATGAGAGATATTTGAATGAATGGATGGTGATCCCTATCTATTTAACCATCCATTACTAATGCAGACATGCTAATATATTTAAGGCTATGTCATTCAATCATATTTACAAGGAAACAAATTATAAGGGTGATTATTTGCCAAACATTGGGGTTATCATATTATGGAGACTAAAGAGGGATAGTCTGATGTTTATTACCATCCTCCTTGCTGAAAAAACATGTCAGAATAGTTTAAATATAAATCTGTAACTATTTAACATTTAATGTTTTCAATATGTTAAAAATCTTTGATTGATGGGTGAATATGTCCGTTGTTTCGGGTTTCAATTTTGATTGGCCTTACCATAAACAAACAAAGTTAATTTAGTTAATTTTTAGTGCAAGAAAATAAAGTGAAAAAAGAAATTCAATGATTTGGATGAAAAACAACTTTTGCCCAAGAATAAATTGGATAAGAATATAGATAAAATTTTAGATATAAGTAAAATTCATCAAACATTCACCCACACTTACCAGATGCTGATACTTTGTCCAAGCATGGGAGCCTAGATACTTGTGGTTTGATGAACATATTGATGGGGCCTTCACTGAGACTAGGCATAGCCTTTGATTATATTTAATTCGTGTTGATTATGATGTTTAAATGGGAAAATGTGATGCAGACACTCAGTTGCAGGAGACCTCAGAACTCTGGTACAGAGTTATAACAAACATAAACATAGACAATCGTAATTTCGTTGAAAACACAGACATTCATACATAAAATAAACTTTCAGTACTGAGGCGAAAGAATTCCCTTTTATTGATTTATCAGTACTAAACTAAGAACAAATTTGACACCCCCCCCCCCGGTTCGGGAGAACATAGTCCCAGTTTATTTCACTACCCAGAACCCAAATCTCAGAAATATTGACCCCAACTATTTAGAAATCTATTAATGACATGCAAGTCACAAGATTGACATTCTGCCCATTTGCAATGCCCTCTGGTACAAATCCTCTAAGCGTATATGCCATGCTCTTGGAATCTTAGAAATTCTCATCCCGCTTTCTCTATTGTGTTGCTTATCTTTTCTTTCGTAGTTGAAACGTTTTATGTTTTGGATTTTTTTCGGGGATTTTTCTATTTAATTTTGTTTGAAATTCGACGAGAAAGTGTTGGATCTACACATTTGAGTGGATAAGTCCATATAATCCGAGTTCTCCATGGGTTTTTAAACATGTTGAATCCATTTATCCATTGACAAATGCAATTTAAATAATAGAAAATTGTGATTTCATCCATATTTATGGAGCCAAATTCCCAAGAAAAATGATCAACACTTAGTTAGACAACACCATTCAAATATAACTAAAAACGTGGATTTAAATTGACATTCAAGACTACCATGTTTTGGGAAATCATGGATCTCCGTCGGAGTGCAAAACTGCCACATTTTTAAATGCGTGGATGTTCCGCATGAAAGTGATAGACATATTTTGTAGTTGTTCAGTTAGTTTATTGGTATGTAAACATTGGATCCTTGCAACTATGGCACTTTATAATTTGTGTGAGGTTTATAAACACATTGATGGGTTTTCACTAAGAGTAGGTAGAGTCTTTGATTATGTTTAATTAGTGTTGATTATGATGTTTACTTTGGGAAAGTGGTAGACATATTTTGTAGTTGTTTAACCAGTTTATCTGTATGTAAACAATTGATGATTGTAACTATGTGAGTTTATCATTTAAGTATGTGAGTTTATACTCTGTGTGAGATTTATATAAATTGTTTTTTGAAGGATCTCCAGTCTTGAGTTGTACATTTTCACAGAGTAGTTGGAATATTTTGCTAGCTCCTAATATTATGTAATATTTTGTTACCTATTATTTTTTATATAAAATGTAATTAAAAAAAAAATTATTATTATTATAATTCTAATTTTGTATATAACAACACATTTTATTTAAAATGAATAAAAATTCTAATTTTCCATATTGTGATTTTTCAATTTTCCTAATAATAAAAAAAAATTAAACAAAATATTAATTTTATTATATAAATAAAAAATTCAAAATAAATAAATAAACAAATATATATTTTCATATCACAAATAACATCATGAACTCAACAAAATTATACAAAATTAAACAAAATATTAATTTTATTATATAAATAAAAAACTCAAAATAAATAAATAAATAACTTCTCACCAATATATATTGTCATATCACGAATAACATCGTGAACACACATACATTATACAATAGTTCGTCCTACTTTCTCGATCTTATTTTTAAGATTACGGAACAAGCAACAGTCTACAAGAATCTTTACATAGTTGCGCCCAATGGCCTTGTCCATTAAATGAGTTTCATGTTTGCTCTTAACAAGCTGTTTTGAAATCCATTTAATTTGTATGTTAACTTTTATTAAAGTTTAATGTTATTAGAAGTCAAAGTTTAGCAACAAGTAAAGAAAATAAGAGAAATGCTAAGCAGGTCTATAAAAAAAATTGGGTGGGAAGGAATATGTCCACACTTATCAAGATTCTACTCATGGTTATTGGATTCAAGTGGGTGTTTAAATCTATTCATGGTTATTGGATAATTGGATATTTTAATATGAATATTTTTCAAAAAAATAAAGAGAGAAAAAAATTAAAAAAAAAAGAAAAATACACTAGAAAGCATCATTTTAATAAGATGGGAAAAAGAATGCCACCATTGGAATTCGTACTCTTACTGATACCTTCAAGGCCACCATTGGAATTCGTACTCTTACCGATACCTTCTTTATTTAATAAGAACACATAAGATACAAGATTTAACGACATGCACAACAATATCCAGCAAGCATGCATAATCTAGGATTTAGTTAAACGATAATTAAAATACACAGCGGGATATATTCATACACAGATAATAATATCATAACAGAGAGAAGTTATCTTTATAAAAAGGAGACACCAACTAGCTACAGACCAAGGACATTCCACCCAACCGTAGACACCACTGCTCCAAATCTCAACAACAATGTCAACCCCGAGCCAGGGCTATGAATCCACAAGGATGGTTCTAGAGTGTACTTGGGTTCCCAAACCAGTCAGCTCTCAAGATCTCATAGGTTTCCCAGCACCCACAACAATCCAAATACCCAAGTCTCTTCTACCTAGCCTGTACCACCCGAGAGAATGGACCTCCACCTTTCTCTGCCACACAGTCCCTCAGGCAGTCCTTCTCCTTTATCTAGGGCCTCCAGCACAGCTGGTGCTGAATCTCAATGCTAGAACTCTCAGGACTCGCTATTGTGACCAAAACATGGCACATGTCAATGCATCTCAAACATGCAGGCCCTAGGTCATGGATGGATTGAGCCAGTGACCACTACAACCAACTATCCCGTGGCTAATTCTTCAATAGTTTAACTCCCTTTCCCAAGCCAAGACACGAATGAGGATGGGTCAATGAATGGGTAAGTGCATGCATGAAAGTGGATGATGGAAATGAGTGAACATACAAGAAATTAACAAACAAGCCATCAATCGAACCCCCCCATCAGACCAGAGGTGGGTTTAAGTAACTTTGTGGGGAAATCAAGAACCTCTTGGCCTTCCACAAGAAGCTCACATAATTGATCCCCTCCCTTAGACAAAAGGGATAATTAGAATAGGAATAAACATTTATCCCCTCAAGCCCCCTCTCTTGTGGAATCATAGCCCCCTATAACTCTAGTCCTTGTCCGTCTAGCAGTCAACGATGTGTTTAGTATTAATAATTGTCAAAACATTACATGTCTTAGGAATACTGACCCTTTAATAATTGTTTGGGCACTCATACCTCTCAGCATTGTAACAATACATTATTTAAAATAGGGTTTCAAAACCTGGGGTGTTACATCCCCTCCCCCTTATTTTGGCACTGTCCTCAATACATATACAAAATAGAGATCGAAATCTCAAATTTATTCAAAAATCTACAGGTACTCTGCCCACATGGCATCTTCATGCTCCCAGGTAGCATCTTCAGGACCGTAGCAGGTTCACTAAACTTTTACCAGCTCTATAACTCAATTCCAAAGCATTTTTACCTTTTTGTCCAATACCCGTACTAGATGAACCTGAAAGTCTTCCTCCATCTCTACCTGAATAAGATGCCAATCAATAACATAGTTAGGATCATGCACATATTTCTTTAGTAAAGAGACATGAAATACATTATGCACATTCATGGAAGCAGGCAATGCAAGCATGTATGCAACTAACCCTATTCTATCTAATATTTCAAATGGACCACAAAATCTGGCTGCCAACTTTGTACAACTACCCAATTTCAAAGAGCTTTTCTTGGGCTTCACTTTCAAAATTACATGCTCCCCTACTTTAAATTCTCTAGTTGTCCTGTTCTTGTCTGCATAAAATTTTTGTCTATCCTAATATGCCTTTAAATTCTTCTTGATCTTGACCGCCTGGTCTTCCATGTCCTTAAGCAACTCCAACCCAAGTACCACTCTATCTGCTTGGTTGTCCCATCTTACTGGGGTATCACATTTCCTACCATACAAGGCTTCAAATGGGATCATTCTCAATGAAGCTTGATACCCATTATTATATGAAAACACAACCAAGTGTAAGTAATCTTCCCACTTAGATGGCTTATCCATCACATACATTCTCAACATGTCTTTAATTATGTGATTGACCCTCTCTGTTTTCCCATCTATCTAGGGATGATATGTTGTGCTAAATTTCATATTTGTGCCAAATACTTTAAACAATCCCCTGCAGAAATTGGAGGTAACCTTTGTATCTCTATCCGAGACAATTGTCCTAGGTATCCCATGCAACCTAGCAATTTCCTTCATGAAATTTTTTGCAATATTAGCCGCTATATGCGTTGTCTTCATAGGCACAAAATCAGCATCCTTTGTTAATTTTTCAACCACCACCATGATTGAATCATGTTTCTTATTCATTCTGGGTAATCTTGTGATGAAATCCATGGTGATAACTTCCCATTTCTTCTTTGGAATTGGCAATGGCCGCATCAAATCCACTGGGTGCCTATGCTTAACCTTCACCTTCTGACATTCCATACATCGAGCAATGTAATCAACAACATCCTTCTTCATTCCCGGCCAAAAGAAATGGCTTCATACTGCTGTAATTGTTTTCTGGTAACCGGGATGTCCAACATAAGGAACATCATGCATTTCCTTCAGTACCAAATTCTTCAGTTCTCCAGAACTAAGAACATAGATTCTATTTTTATGCATGATTAATCTGTCTTCCTTTATCTCATACTCCTTCATTTTCTGTTGTACATCTCCTTGCTGTGCTGTAAGTTTTCCTTTACCTCTAGGTAATGTTGATCTGTAACAAGACCATCTAAAATTATGCTCTTCAAGTTTGACTGATGCATAATGACAGTAGTAGCATGCATGAGATGCAATCTTCTACTAAGTGTATCAACAACTTTATTCTCCTTTCCCTTGATATGCTTGATATCAAAGTCACATTCACTTAAAAATTTCAGCCATCTTAATTGCCTGGCATTCAATGTTGGATGTTCAAAAAGATACTTCAGGCCAATGTGGTCTGTCCTTAATTCAAATTTCTTCCCCATGAGATAATGCCTCCACATCCTCACAGCGTGGACAATGGAAACAAGTTCCAAGTCATGGGTGGCATAGTTCCTCTCATGTTCCTTAATATTTCTGGACTCATATCCAATGACATGTCCATTTTGCGTGAGGACTCCCCCAAGTCCTTCCATACATGTGTCTGTACATACCACAAAAATTTCATTTGGGTCAACAATCTTTAACATAGGTGCACTAGTAAGTAATTCCTTCAACAGGTTAAAATTATTTTCACACTTGAGTGTCCATTCAAATTTAGTTCCCTTCTTTTGCAAAGAAGTGATGGGATGACCAATCTTAGAGAACCCTACTATGAACCTTCTATAGTAGCCAGCTAATCCCATAAAAGCTATGATGTCTGACACATTTATGGATGCGGCCCATCCTCTAATGGCTTCGATCTTATCTGTATCTACTGTTATGTCCTTCTCTGAAATAATGTGTCCCAAGTAATGTATTTGCTTTTGATAAAAGAACACTTACTCAACTTGGCATACAACTGATGTTCTCTCGGTACTTGCAATATCAGTCTTAAGTGATGTCCATGCTCCTCTTTAGACTTAGAATAGATAAGTATGTCATCCAGGAATACTATGACAAACTTGTCCAAATAATTTATGAATATGTCATTCATTAAGAACATGAAGACAACTAGTGCATTGGTCAGTCCAAATGGCACCACTAAAAATTCATAATTCCCATACTTCGTCCTAAAGGTTGTCTTATGAATGTCTTCTTCCTTGATTCTTACCTGATGGTATCTCTCCCTTAGGTCAATTTTTGAAAATATCTTTTCTCCTCTTAGCTGATCAAAGAGGTCATCAATTTGGGGTAGAGGGTACTTGTTCTTTATAGTGTACTTGTTCAGCTGTCGGAAGTCAATACACAGCCTCAAGGTTCCATCCTTCTTTTTGACAAAAAGTACTGGTTCTCCCCAAGGTGAAACACTTGGACGTATGTACCCTTTCTTCAACAATTCCTCCAACTACATTTGTAATTCTTTTAACTCTAGTGTGCTCATTCTGTAAGGTGTTTTTGACACCGGGGAAACTCCTGGCACTAAATCAATTGAGAAATATATCTCCCTTATTGGTGGAAATCCGGGTATTTCTTGGAATACATCTTCAAATTCCTGTAGCACTGAGAAATCTTCAAGGCTTGGCCCCTTTGTATTATCTGGCTCTTCCACATGAGTTACATACAATTAACATCCTTTCCTAAAACATCTTTTTAGTTGTAAGGATGAAATATCTATTATAGAGTTGGGTCTTGGAACTACTTTCAGAGTGCATTGTTTTCCATTTACATCAAGACATGTAAATGTTTTGTTATGAAAATCTAGGACAACATGATGCTTGTCCAACCAATCCATCACAATCAGAACATCATAATACCCCAATGGTATGATATTTAGATCCACACTAGTATTCACACCATTAAGACTTATGGAACAACTTCTTACCATATCATGGATTCTTCTTTTGATTCTAGTGGCTAATTGAACCAAACCTGCTTTTCCAAGTTTAATTTTCTCCAAATGTAATCTATCCATTATCTTAGGATCAATGTAGCAATGACTTGCTCCTAAATCAATCAAAATAGTAACAGGTTGATTTATGATCTTACCTTCCACCTCGATCATATTGGACTGGTACTATGCTTGTAGATCATTTAAAGATGCATAGATTCTTCCCATATCTTTGACTGTTGTAGCCTCTTGGATGTTGTTCACAGTATTCACTATGTCCTTTCTATGTGGGAAATCCTTGTACATGTGATCTTCCTTTCATCCCCAACATTGGATTGGTTGTCTTCGCATTTTTCCCAAGGAATCTTCCTTCTTGAAATCTCCCTTATCATACTGATCTTGATGATTTATATTAGGCTTATTCCTATTGAAGGGAGGTTTGAATACTTTCCTCCTCTGGTTGGACTTCACATTCTTCTTGTCCTTCCAAGATTTCTATAGGGATTCTCTTCCTCGGCCTTGCTCATATAGGTATTTAGCCTTCCTGATGGCCTCCATCAAGGTCTTGGGTTCATCATACTTGACCTTTTCCTTATAAAAGGATGGAAGTCCACTTAGAAATCTCTATATCTTCACTTTCTCATCACCAATGAACCTGACATATTTTAACAATCCCAAGAACTTCTTCTCATACTTAGCCATAGTCATGATTCCTAATCAGAGTTCAAAGAAATCCTGCATTTTCTTGTCATAAAAATTCTCTGAGAGGTACTCCTTCAGGAAATACTTCTTGATCTTCTTCCAAGTGATCCTACTTTCATTAACATGTTCCATGTGCTTCATTTGGTCCCACCATATTGCATCTTTCCTGTGTAAATGGTAGGTGGCAATCCTAGCTTCTAGATTTGATGAATAGTTATGCAACTGAAAGTATCTCCTGAGCCCAAGCAACCATGCTTTGGTATCATCTTCCCTTTCTATTTCACCCCCAAAGGAAGGTGGCTTGAGATTCCTTAGATCTCCTTGCAAACTATATACCTCTTGTTTCCTTCTTTGGTTTCTGACAAGAGACACCTCTAGACTACTTACGGGATCATTCATTGCATAAAACTTACTTTTTGAGTAAGGAGGTGAGTGGTGTCCATGAGCTCTGCTAGCACTTCTGGAATAATGAGCTCTTCCACGATCATCCCTTCTTTCATGGCACCTTCCTTCTTCCTCTTGTCTCGAGTTTGATCCCTTCTTCGTTTGTATCTGCAACTAATTTAAGCTCTGCAACACTCGAGTATTTATCTGACTTTGCTCTCTCATCAATCTCTCGTTGTCTTCTTTGTAGCTCTGCACTTCCATCTTCAGGATTCTTACCATTTCTATTAATGTTTCCTGCTCTCATTTTTCCTTGCATCCATTGGACTCTGTCTCTGCATTACCAACTTTGGTATTCTGGCCTTCGGCCTCCTTATCATGATTGGAGTCTCCCTCACCTTCTTCCATTTCCTCAATACACATCCTGAGATGATGTGCTTAAGCCCATTAATTCTGCAAAATTTGCAAGAGACCATTTTATTAGAATTACGCATATGATAAACAAAATTGCCAAACCATGCTATAGGTCTCTTTTTTTTTTTTATTCATGGATATCATATTCCCATTCTCCAAAAATAACAATGTCCTATTATCCTTTGCTGACACATAATTTCATCTTGTGCAGGTGCTTCCTTCAAACCACCTTCCCAGGTGACCATGACTAGAAACCATGGCTAAATCCTTCCTTAGCACTTTTTTGGCTTGAGACAACCAATTCGGCCCTTAGTCCTGCTTCCCTCAGCTCTCAATCTGCAGATGACCACGACTATGATCCTCTGCTTAGCTGAAAAAGTGCTTTTCCAGAGCTTCGGGACTTCGGAAATTTCAACCAGGATCGGATCAACGATCCTTGTCCTCTTTCATGATAAATGATCGATATCCACTTCGGGATTCTGCACTTCGGGAGTCTCAACTTTCCTCGCTTTCCTCCTCCCGAAATGCTTTTACCCAAAGTTCATTATTTGGCGACAAGTGTCCTCCCACAGACTAGTGACTGTGAATCGCTTCGGCTCTTCGGGCTTCGAAAGTTTCAAACTTTCCTCCTACACTTTCTTCTGGAGTGCTTTCACCCGAATTTGATGATCCTTCGACGTGTGTCTTTTGGAATCAATAGTCGATATGTACTCAGGCCTTCAAGAGTTTTTGACCCAATGCAACCTATCACATCTTCCCCCCATGGAGTGACCAGTATTCGGACTGCACGATTTGTCGCCACGTAGTGAAATATTGGAAGCAGACAAGTGGCCTGCTCAAGTGGGTGACACGTGTCACATTTTGATCGACTTTTCAATACTCCAGATGCTCAAAACTTACTGACACATGGCACACATCCCATGTGTCCATGCCATCCCAGGTGACGTCCGAAAGCCACGTTACTTCAGAAATTATAGGGTCCACATCACCTCTAGGTGATGTCATCGTGCCCCACCACTTAGGCCCTTCAGGCTTCGGGACTTTGAACTTCGGATGTTTCAACACTAACACACTTCCAATTCTCCCTAAATCTGAATTTCGAACTGGCCAATCTATCGCCATGTGTCGTCTTGAATTAGAAGACTAAGATTCACTTCGGGTCTTCACACAAAGTCCATGGATCTGCACCACGTGCCCTTTTGAATCTGATGGTTGAGGCTTACTTCGGGTCTTCGGACTTCGAAAATATCAAATTTCAAAACTTGTATGGCCCCATTGGCTTTTATCCGAAGCCGTGGATCTGGTTACGAGTGTCTCTTAGCAGATCAACGGCTGAGATCCTTTTGGGTCTTCAGGTTTCAAAAATCTCCAAATTTAAAACTTTTATGGCCCCACTGGCTTTTATCTGAAGCCCTGGATCTAGTGACGTCTGGCTCTTGGTAGATCGACGACCACAATTTCTTCGGGTCTTCGTACTTCAGAGAACTCAACTCTCAACCTTCGTTTTTCCCAGAAGTGCACAGATTTATGTCGCGTGTGCTCTTGGATCAGACATCTGAGATTCACTTCGGATCTCCAGGGTCCGGAAATCTCAATTATCAACTTCTCCTACTCACCTTTTCCCAGAGTTCTTTCACCCGGAGCACACGATAGGTTGACACATTTCCTCCTACATATCGATGGTCCCCGAGTACTTCTGCTTTTCAGAGGTTCATCACTTGAGTGCTAACAAGTCACATAACTACATGCCTTTCAGTTTGCGGGGGCGTGCATTGACGGTCTGGAGTAACCCACTTTTTTCCTTACAATTCTCCTGACGCTGACACATAACCCCCTTGGTGAAACCATGGTTTGGATTACGGGACCACCTTGAGGAATTAACTCCCATGCAACTTGGTTCCCCACAATGCCTGCTGTCCGTTGATCTCTCTCTCCAATGGGATCTAACGGTTGGGACCTTAACCCTTGCTTCCTTTTCATCGGACGACCCCTGTTCACTTGTCTTCTGATCCAACGATCCTTAATCTCTCTCGATCCTATAGTGGCGATCATTCCCGGATTCGAAGGGGAACAGTCACGATCCTTCGAACCCCTTACAACAGATCTCTAACAGTATAACTCCTGCGTATATTTTTCAATGCCATTCCTCCTGATATTTTCAACTTCACGATCAGAGTTTGATCTCGACCACGAGACTCTGATCAACAGAGCCGACCCATACCATCCCGATGTTTCAACTAGAAGCACTGATACCAAACTGTAACATCCCCAACCACCCACAGGTCGGGGCATGCTACCTTCAAGCCCACTATTGGACTTCATACTCTTACAGATACCTTCTTTGTTTAATAAGAATGCATAAGATACAAGATTTAACAACATGCACAACAATATTGAGCAATCATGCATAATCTAAGATTTAGTTAAATGATAATTAAAATAAATAGTGGAATACATTAATACACAGATAATAATATCACAACATAGAGCACTTATCTTTATAAAAATGCGACACCAACTGGCTGCAGACCAAGGACGTTCCACCCAACCATAGACATCACTGCTCCAAATCTCAACAATAGTGTCACCCCCGAGCCAGGGCTATGAATCCACAAGGAAGGTTCTAGAGTGTACTTGGGTTCCCAAATTAGTCATCTCTCAATCTCTCACAGGTTTCCCAACACCCACAACAATCCAAGTACCTAGTTCTTTTCTATCCAGCCTGTACCAATCAAGAGAATGGACCTCCACCTTTCTCTGCCACGCAGTCCCTCAGGCAATCCTTCTCCTTTATCCAGGGCCTCCAACACAATTGTTCCAGAATCTCAATGCTGTAACTCCCACGATTCCCTGCTATGACCAAAACACAACACATGCCAACACATCTTAGACATGCAAGCCCCAGATCATGGCTGGATTGCACCAGCGACCACTAGAACCAACTATCCCATGGCTAATTCTTCATTTGTTCGACTCCCTTTCCCAAGCCAAGACGCGAATGAGGATGGGTCAATGAATGGGTAAGTGCATGCGTGAAAGTGCGTGAGTGAAATGAGTGAACGTACATGAAAACAATGAACAAGCCATCAGTCGAACCCCCCCATCAAACCAGAGACGAGTTTAAGTAACTTCGTGGGGAAATCAAGAACCTCCTAGCCGTCCCCAAGAAGCTCACGTAGCTGATCCCCTCCCTTAGACAAAAGGGATAATTAGAATAGGAATAAACAATTATCCCCTCAAGTCCCCTCACTTGTGGAATCATAGCCCCCTATAACTCTAGTCCTTGTCCTTCTAGCAGCCAATGATATGTTTATTATTAATAATTATCAAAACATTACATGTCTTGGGCATAGTAGCCCTTTAATAATTGTTTGAGAACTCATGCCTCTCAACATTGTAAAAATACATTATTTAAAACTGGGGTTCAAAACCTAGGGTGTTACACATTCACTCCGTCTAGATCCCACTTGTCGATCGATGAGAACTCACCCGTACCTCCCAACCAACGCTAGGGGTACTCTTCTCCCTCCTTAGACCCCCGAGTCGCAAAGGGGCCATGCACACAATACTAGAGAATGCTAGCACCCAGCTCGCCTCGCAAGGTCGAGCTACCACTCGTTACCTGATCTGGGTATCCCAACTCCCACAAAAGAAACTTAGTCAAGATAAAATTCGGTAGTGTGACATTACGCAAGCCAGATGTGATCCATACTCCACCCTCACCATCCTTTTTATAGATTTTCTTAGTCATTAGTTTCCCAAACCTTCATTATATCCTTTTTCATTTATTTAATTAGGAAAAACCTCCCCGGTACACATGTCGCCCGATCCCCTAGTTGCACCAGAAAATCAATTTATTAATTAATTAAATTTTCCTATTTCCCTCACCCACTTAAAAGCATTCCTAAAAATGCTCCTCGGTGTCCCAATATTCCCTTACAATTCTTAAATGACTTATGCCTTATTTAATTCCTAGTTGAGTTCATAAATAGAAAGTTCCAAAGGCTAGATCCTTATTAAGTTGGACATCCTCCTTTTCTTTAAGTTTCCCCCTTTTTCTTTTAACTAAAAACAGATTTAGCAAGTGTAGAAAAAAAACCACTTACCCTTTTAATAAATTTAATTCTCCATTATAATTTTTACTTTAATAATTAAAGTTTGAATTTATTTACCCCCTTCTTGTTAAATGTTTAATTATTATTATTTTTTTTTTCAGAGGTTCTACTTAGACCTAGGTTTTAAATTGACTAGGCTTGGCGACAATTCTTAAGGGAAAATTTGTTATTAAACTTGTTCATCACAACATTCATTTTAAGGCTGACCAGGTCCTAAGGAGGCATAATTTTCTAGGCACTAGGTTTATTAACTTACCAGTTAAAATTGCAACATGCCCTTCAGGACGCTCTACGTGCTCCAAGGGTGCCACTCACCTCTTTCCGTTTTCTTTGTGTGACATGCCCCTCAATACGCACTATGTGCTCCAAGGGTGTCAGTCGCCTCTTGACTGAATTTGGTAGATGTCAAACCCATAGAGTTTATACTCCGTCAAGTGATCTTGTGGGAGACTAAGGGCCTCTAAGGAATAAGGACCTTGCCTTATTGTGCGCCCCATAGAATCACCATGAGAAACTATCACAGTCTGCCCTTACAACATCGCGGGTCTTCTTGAACTAGGTAATCATTAACCTACAGTTTGAGGCACAACTGGAGTGCTAGTAGGTTATGGCAGGGATGCTGCCACACCTCTCCCTCAATGTCTCTAGTTATCATCCGTAACCCCTTTACTCCAAATGTGAGTTTGGTCGACAAGCTATCATCAACCTGCATCCATCAACGTATCATGTCAGCAATAACAATCAATATCATAATATCTAATCATATGTACATATGTCACATCAACAACATTAAAACCCTAACAGTCCACTCCCTGACTTGATCCAGATTCTAATGGGTTTCATCAATGCCTCAACATCCTCAACGTCCAGAGTCCTACACACTCAGGAGAACAAAGTCAATAACACCTATCTATGTAAATACAAGAAAATAACATATCATCACATCCACAATATCTCATAATCATAATCAAAACAACCAATAGTATAATGAATCAGATCACTTGCACGGAAGTGTCCTCAAAGAATAAGTTCGCTCAGTGTGCGTAAGAGCGAGATGTTACATTTTGGCTTTTCCCTTAGTTGTTGAGGGTTTGGTTTGGAAAGTTGGGGATGGCACAAAGGTAAGACTCAGCTCGAGGACCTTGGGTTTGGAATAGTGTGTATCATAAGCTTCTTGAGTTGACGATTCAAACCTTAATGGATAAAGGTCTATTTAATCTTTCTCAAATTACAGATCTAGCTTTCACAAATATTTGGCATTAAGAGTGGCTCTTAGTTGATTATATGGGTTTTAGAGGGAAAGAGGCATAGGTCGAATGTTCCTTTATTTCTCAATTGAAGTGAAGCCATGTAAGGCTTCACGAGAAAGAATATTTTTTGGTTTGGGTTAAAACTCCTTTAGGTGTTTATACTCCAAAGGAGGGTTATCTTTCCTTAAGTGAAGGAGGGAATAAAGAGAGATTGTTTGGTGGTGGGCGTTTGGAAATTCCATTTCCTTTCAAAATCCATTTTGTTTACGTGGCTCATCCTAAACAATAATTCTCTAATGTGGGATAACCTTCAAAAAAGAAAATGATCGAGGGAAAGGAGGTGCTCCCTTTGTAAGTTTTGTGATGTGACTAATCTTCATATGGTAATGTAGTTCTCCTATACCAAACAAGTTTGGTGGGAAATAGAAGATCTAATAAGTTTATAATATCTGTGGTCTCAAAGTACAATGGAGGAAGGTTAGGAATTGGTGTGAATACAGTGGTAAAATATTATAGTTATTTTCCCTTGATTCTCTCTTGAGGTGTCTAGCTAAACAGGAGGGCTCATGTGCTTACTTTGATGGATGGGGTTATTCACGAAGAGATCAGGACCCATGGGGTAGGTCAAGTACTCTTCAGAAGTGGATATAATTGTCTAAAGTTTAGAGATGGTGTTAGGCTTGGCACCAACAATTATGTAGAATTAAAGGCTATTAAGTTGCTTTTATTGTTAGTTGGTGAAAAAGGGGTTTGCAGATATTTGGGGATTTGATTCTTATGGTTACATCGATGAAAGTTGAAAAAAATTGACAAAACTCTATTTTGCTTCCTTTCTCGAGGAGGTTTTTGGGACTTATAATTAAACCAATGGGAATTCTTATTTTGGAAATAGGATGGAGGGTGTAAGATTGGATGGTGGGGATACATACAATGGTTGTGTCATTTTTTAATCTCTATTGTTTAATAATTAAAAATTTAGTTGTTCAACTGTTAATTATGGAATTAGAGATATCTTTATGGTTGACAGATGAGAAATGTCTAGTTGGTACATGAGAAATGTTTGTTTGGAAGGTGAATGTCGAGAATTGGCACATGAGAGATGTCTCTATGGATAGTGATCTCTATCGGCATTCACCATCCACTAATGATGGATGCACTAGTATATTTAACACTGTGTAACTTTAACACTAGGCATTTCAAATGATGGAAAAAAAATCCCTTGCTTTAATAAGAATACATCTAAAATTTTAGATGTAAGTAAAATTTCATCTTAAACTTACAATTAATTAAATGAACTGAACGCTAAACATTTCAAATTATTGAATTTCTTTTCCCTTAATTTAATAAGAATACATCTAAAATTTTAGATGTAAGTAAAATTTCATCTTACACTTACAAATAATTAAATTCAGATGCAAGTTTGTAGGTAAAATTTCATCATACATTTACAAATAATTAAATTCATATGCAAGTTTACAGCTAGAGAATGGATGCATGGTTTGATGAACATGTTGATGGGTCTTCACTCAGACCAGATAGAGTCTTTGATTATGTTTAATTAATGTTAATTATAATGTTTAATTTGGGAAAGTAATAGACATATTTTTTAGTTGGTCAATTAGTTTATTTGTATGCCATCATTGGATGATTGTAACTATGCCAGTTTATCATTCGTGTGAGATTTATATAAGTTGTTATCAGAAGGATCTCCAGTCTTGAGTGAGAGGTACATTTTCATAGAGTAGTTGATATATTTTGCTACCTCCTAATATTGTGTAATTTATGTCTTGGCATTTGAGAAATGTATTTTGTATTATTTTTTTAATATTAAAATGTAATTAGAAAGAGAAATTGTCATATCACAATAAAATTTGTAATGTATGTATTGGCATTTGAGAAATGTATTTTGTATTATTTTTTTAATATTAAAATGTAATTAAAAAGAGAAATGGTCATATCACAATAAAATTTTGTTTGGAATCAATAAAATTATTAATTTTTATGTTGGAAGGAAAATATTTACTACAATATTAAACAAAATATCAAAATATTAATTTTGTTATATAAATAAAATGTGAAAAATAAATAAATAATTCTTAAAATTAATTGCACTGTGAAGGAGCATAAAATATCAAAATATTAATTTTGTTATATAAATAAAATGTGAAAAATAAATAAATAATTCTTAAAATTAATTGCACTGTGAAGGAGCATTTGCTATTAAGCACTTCTAAAGGATCGTTACTCGCCTTCCTTTCCATTATCATTATCTTTCAATAATTTTTAACATTTATAATTGATGATTATTTTCTTTATATATATATATATATATATATATATATATATATATATATCTCATTTTAATATGAATATTCTTATCTATATTTCTCATGCAAATTCCATACATCCAACGATTATGAAGCAAAGTGAACAGTTAGATTTACACAAATGTTCAAATCTGCAAACTAAAGCTTTACATCTATACATTTGAAATTATAGTGCTTACCTTTGTTTAAAAGGTCTTTTTAGACATAATTTTATGTAATTATTTTTCCAAATTAGTGTTTCCCACCAAATTATATTTCCAACTATCATACCCAAACTCAATCGATTCTCCATTCCAGTAGGAAATCTTTTCAAAAGTGGATAATTATCTATCTTCAAGATATAGTGTTTGGGGAGTGTTTGTTCATTCCACAAGGATAATCCAGCCATATTTTTAAAATCCAAACTAACTTCTCTAACTTAAAAATCCACTTGGCCTGTGGGAGATTCTTATTACTTTTTTTTATATCTATTCATTGAGGCTTTGCACTTATCTATACTCATTCAAGGTTGTCTTAGAGGATATCTTAGTTTATTAGATCGTCCTTTCTTGGATTTCAAAAGAGATTTCAGAAAATCTGAGACTTAGTTTTCATTTTCTTTGGTCAAGAAACTTGGAAAAGAAGAATGAAGAACTTCCATGGAGAAATGGGCAGAGATTGATTGTTCCAAAATGCTTAGGAGGGTGAATTTTGCAGCTAAAATCATTTGGAAACTAATCAAAGGGGAGGACTTGTGGGTTCAAAGTGTTCATCAAAAGTACATTGCTCCTAATTCTTTAGAGGATTGGATCCAAATAACTTAGAAAAATTTACATAATGTTTCAGTGATGTGGAAAGTTGTTGTTTTGGCTTTTCCCTTAGTTGGTGAGGGGTTGGTTTGGAAATTTGGGGATGGCACAAAGGTAAGACTCGGTTGGAGGACCTTGGGTTTGGAATAGTGTGGATCATAATCTTCTTGAGTTGACGATTCAATCCTTAAGGGATAGAGGTCTATTTAATATTTCTCAAATTGCAGATCTAACTTTCACAAATATTTGGCATTAAGAGTGTCTCTTAGTTGATTATATGGGTTTAGAGGGGAAGAGGCATAGGATGAATGTTCCTTTATTGCTCAATTGAAGTGAAGCCATGTAAGGATTCATGAGAAAGAATATTTCTTGGTTTGGGTTAACACTCCTTTAGTTGTTTATACTCCAAAGGAGGCTTATCTTTCCTTAGGTGAAGGAGGGAATATAGAGATTGTTTGGTGGTGTGTTTTTGGAAATTCCATTTCCTTTCAAAATATATATATTTTTTATGTGGCTCCTCCTAAACAATAAATATCTAATGTGGGATAACCTTTAAAAAATAAATAGATCGGGGCCAAGGAGTTGCTCCCTTTGTAAGTGTTGTGATGAGACTAATCTTCCTATGGTAATGTAGTGCTCCTATACCAAATAAGTTTGGTGGGAAATATAAGCTATAATAGGTTGATAAGATGTGTGGTCTCGAAGTACAATGGAGGAAGGTGAGGAATTGATGTGAATCCCATGGTAAAATATTATAGGGATTTTCCCTTGATTCTCTCTTGAGGTGTCTAGCTAACTAGGAGGGATCATGCACTTACTTTTATGGATGGGGTTGTTCACAGAGAGATCAAGACCCATGGGGTAGGCCGAGTTCTCTTCATAAGTGGATATCATTTTCTAAAGTTTAGAGATGTTGTTTGGCTTGGCACCAACAATTATGTAGAATTAAAGGCTCTTAAGTTGCTTTTATTATTAGTTGGTGAAAAAGGGGTTGCAAATATTTGGGGATTTGATGCTTGTGGTTAAATGGATGAAAGTTGAACAAAATTTTCAAAAATTTCTTTTGCTTCCTTTCTCAAGGAGGTTCTTGGGACCTATAATTAAACCAATGGGAATTATTATTTTGGAAATAGGAGGGATGGTGCAAGATTGGTCAGTGGGGATACATATAATGTTCGTGTCTTTTTTTAATATCTATTGTTTAATAATTAAAAATTTAGTTGATCAATTGTTAATTATGGAATTAGAGATATCTCTATGGTTCAAAAATGAGAAATGTATGTTTGGATGGTGAATGCCGAGAATTGGCACATGAGAGATGTCTCTACGGATAGTGATGTCTATCAAAATTCACCATCCACTATGATGGGTGCACTAGTATATTTAACACTCTTAATTTAATCATATTTTTAGGGAGATTAATTCTAAAGCTTGTTCTTTGTCAAAGTGGGTTAATATGGCCACTATTCAATGGCATATTGTGGAGATTAGAGAGGGACAATATAATTTTTATTACCATCCTCCTTTCCATGATGTTCTCCCACATAGTTCTAGGCTCCTTTCCATGATGTTCTCCCACATAATTTTGGGTTATTGTTTGAAGGTTTCCTAGTTTGAGATGCTAGTTTACTTAGATGGAATTTTGTTTAAAACTAATAGGATTTGTCACATGAAGAAATTAATGGATAATTTGGAATATAGCTATTTATATATTTTTATATTTTCAAGTTAATTATGAAACTTCTCAAAAATATTATTTTTTTTATTTTAGTATATATTTTTTCTTTTTATGCATATAAAACAAGTCAAGGCTACTCTTTCTCATTTGTTTAAATTGAAATACCAAACTATTTAATATTTAATGTTTTCAATATGTTAAAAAGATTTGATTGATGTTTGAATATGTTAGTTGTTTAAGGTTTCAATTTTGATTTGCCTTCCCATAAACAAACAACGAACGTTAATTTTCACTTCAAGCAAATAAATTGAACCCTAAGCATTTCAAATGATGGAAAAAAAAAATCTCTTAATTTAATAAGAATATATCTAAAAATTTAGATATAAGTAAAATTTCATATTATACTTACAAATAATTAAATAAACTGAACTAATACTAAACATTTAAAATGATTGGAAAAAAAAAGACTTTTCCCCTTAATTTATTAAGAATACATCTAAAATTTTATATGTAAGTAAAATTTCATCTTACACTTATAAATAATTAAATTCAGATGCAAGTTTGTAAGTAAAATTTCATCTTACACTTACAAATAATTAAATTCAGATACAAGTTTATAGTTGGAGCGTGCATACATTGTTTGATGAAAATGATGATGGGGTCTTCACTCAAACTGGATAGAGTCTTTGATTATGTTTAATTAGTGATGATTGTAATGTTTAATTTCGGAAAGTGATATGTATGCCATCATTGGATGATATTAACTATGTTAGTAGGTTTATATAAGGATTTTCAGTCTTGAGTGAGATGTACATTTTCAAAGGGAAGTTGGTATATTTTGGTGCCTCCTAATATTGTGTAATTTATGTCTTGGCATCTGATATATTAATTTTATTATATAAATAAAATGTGAAAAATAAATAAATAATTCTTAAAGTTAATTGCACCTGAATCAACACTTTCTATTAAGCACTTCCTAAGGATTGTTCCTCCCCTTCCTTTCCATTATCATCATCTTTCAATAATTTTTAACATTTATAAGGGATGGTCATTTTCTT
>ML797065.1:97784-126616 GCA_009831015.1 Picea engelmannii
TTTAATATGAATATTTTTATCTAGATTACCTGTTCAGATTCCACACATCCAATGATTATGAAGATATAAGATGAGGCTTTAAAATGCGTACAATTAAACAACTCGTACCAAAGATCGTGGCTCTTCCTCCTTATTATAATCACCTTCATTTTCTACACAATAATCATTAACCAAAAGCTATCACAAGTCGTGTGCATTAGAAAACTTATAATCATTTAACCCATAACATATTTATAGAACCGAAAAATTTAGAAGTGCTTACCTTTCTTTAAAAGGTCTTTCTAGACATAATTTTATGTCATTATTTTTCCAAATTAGTGTTTCCCACCAATTTATATTTCCAACTATCATACCCAAACTCAATCGATTCTCCATTCCGGTAGGAAATCTTTTCAAAATGTGGAAAATTATATATCTTCAAGATATGGAGTTTGGGGACTGTTTTCTCAATCCCACCAATTTATATTTCCAACTATCATACCCAAACTCAATCGATTTTCCATTCCGGTAGGAAATCTTTTCAAAAGTGGAAAATTATATATCTTCAAGATATGGAGTTTGGGGAGTGTTTGTTCATTCCATAGTTCATTATGGGATAATCCAGTCATATTTTTGAATAAGGGTAAGTCTTGCAAACACTGACATCTCTAACATTTGAAATATAGGATAATCCAACTATAGTTTTCAATAAGGGTAAGTTTTGCAAAATTGACTTCTCTAGCATTTGAAATCTACTTGTCTTGATGGAGCTTCTTATACATAAACTCTTCAAATGAGATAAATACAAAATATTTAGAAACTTCAGATTTGGCAAGGACTCTCGAGAGCTCTTTGAGATGCTTGCAATAATATAATGCTACCTTTTCAAGGTGTTGAAAATTGCAAATGGAGTTGGGAAGGCTTAACCCATGGTAATATTGCATGTATAAACTCTGTATTTGCTTCATGCTCTGCAAGTTCTTGGGAAGTTCTTTCATGTTCCATGTTTTTAGGAAGTGAGTTTTTACAGATCAACTTGCCATGTTTTTTTTGAATAACGATAATGTGTGAGCTTGAATTTGTAGATAGTTGTTGCTAATGGTATAACGGAATTATGATAGGTTTTTCCATTTTGTAAAATATTTTTCATTTTTCATTATTTATATACATAAATATTATGGATTAGACATGACAAAATTACAATCTCTTTGATTTTTTTTTTAATGTAATTAAGCTAATAGGTGATTTAGAAATAAGATGAAGGGTGTAACATAGTGGAGATACTAATGTTTTCTTTTAACTTTTATCATCCAATAATTTAGCTATTCTACTATTAGTTTTGAAATTAAAGATGTCTGTACATTTCACAAATGAAAATAATATACTAATAATAAAAACAAAATACATCATTTCACATAATAAAAAAGCAAAACAAAGAGCATCCAATGTTCATTTCTGGTAATAAAAAAAAACAAAACAAAGAGCATCCAATGTTCAAGCCATTAGCAATTCCAATATTATGTACTTGTTACTAAAGATACCTATGCATTTGACAAATAAAAATAATATACTAATAATAAAAATAAAACACATCATCTCACATAATAAAAAAAAATTAAAGATACCTATGCATTTGACAAATAAAAATAATATACTAAGAATAAAAACAAAATACATCATCTCACATAATAAAAAAAACAAGGAACATCCAATATTCATTTCAAGTAATAAAAAAAATAAAACAAAGAGCATAATAAAAATAATATATTAATAATAAAAACAAAATACATCATTTCACATAATAAACAAACAAAACAAGAAGCATCCAATCTTCATTTCACTTAATTAAAAAAAACCAAAACAATAAGCATCCAATGTTCAAACCATTAACAATTCCAATATTATGTAAGTGTCACTTAAAAATACATATACATTTGAAATTAAAGATACTTAAATATGACAAATAAAAATAATATACTAATAATAATAAAAAAAAATCATTTCATATAACAAAATAAAACAAAATAAAAAGCATCTAATGTTCATTTCACTTAATTAAAAAAACAAAACAAGGAACATCCCATGTTCAAACTATTTGCAATTCCAATATTATGCTATTGTCACTAAATATATTTATACATTTGAAATAAAAGTTACTAAACATTTTAACAAATAAAAATAATATACTATAATAAAAACAAAATAAATCATTTCACATAACAAAAAAACAAAACAAGCAGCACGTAATGTTCATTTCACTTAATTAAAAAACAAAACAAGGAACATCTTGTTCAAACCATTTACAATTCCAATATTATACAAGTGTCACTAAAGATACTTATAGATTTGAAATTAAAAATACCTAAACATTTTGACAGATAAAAATAATATACTAATAATAAAAACAAAATAAATCATTTCACAAAAGAAAAAAACAAAACAAAAAGCATCTAAGATTAAAAAACAAAACAAGGAACATCCCATATTCTTGATTAAAAAACAAAACAAGTAACATCCCATATTCAAACCATTTGCAATACCAATATTATGTAAGTATCAATAAAAATATTTATACATTTGAAATTAAAAATACTTAAACATTTAACAAATAAAAATAATATACTAATAATAAAAGCAAAATACATCATTTCACATAATATAAAAAACAAAACAAAGACTCCAATGTTTATTTCACATAATAAAAAAAACAAAACAAGGAGCATCCACTATTCAAACCATTCGCAATTCCAATAAGAATCGATGGGCTCTCCCATTATTGTGCCATTCAATCTTTATTAAAGTTTATTCCATTCACATTACGTGGATGTAAAGACGAGAATCAACTATCAAGGTTTGTAGCAAATTTTTTCCATGTACACCGTAAGGAAAGGAAAAATAAAACAAAACAAAAGCGGTAATTCTTTTCCGCCTTAAAACTTAAGAAAATATTTTTGTTTAAATGTTCCACGCACTTGCCCGGAAACATTTGAAAATAGTTTTCATCAATATTCCATTCACATCATAAAGATTAAAATACTAATACATGTTGCACATGTTTAGTTGTAGTTTAGTGTGTGGAACTAGGACAATCAATATTCAAACCACGTGGATATATATTAAATAGACTTTATTACATTCTAATGTTTATTAAACCATGACAGTGGAGTGTTAAATGAGATTGAATAAATTGTTAAATGAGATTTTACTGGCCAAATGTTTCATAGAATTAAAACTTGATTCTAGAGTTTTTCTATTCCAGTTTTATCTATGCAAGAATATTGATGTCTTTGTGGATAACGTTACTCTCGAATTTATCCAGTTTCCTGAAATTTCAAGAAAGATTATATCCATGATTTCTGCAATTCTGGGAAAAGATAATGACCTTGTGGTTGATGAGTTTGTGTTAGGGATCATGGTCTCAAATTGTCCATCCGCAACTAAACCGTTGACCAAATTCAATTATACCCAATTTCTATTTGATCAAATCCATTATCAACTGTCAGAATTAAAGTCTCTTTGAAGTTTCAGATACTAATCTTACCTTGTCCATTTATTCTTTTTTTCTCAAGCTACCCATTTTGCATCCCTTGGATTAAAAGTTGAAGATGAGATTGGTAACCCAGTTTCAGTCATTGAAGGGACTCCTCTGATTAGGAATAAGGCTTTGAATGTTGGATTCTCAGAGTATATTGACATGTTTATGTCCATAGCTTACAACATCATATATAATGAAATTCCCCACAAAATTTTCCCTGAATGCAAAAAAATATTGTAGTTGATTGTAGATAAGACAGTAGGAGACTGATATATATTTGAGAATTACACCGAAATCAGAGTCTATGGCTCTGAACTTCAACCTTTTCTTTTACCTATTTTATTGACTCCCAAAATATTTGCACTTGAATACATTAGAAAAAGATTGAATTCAGATGGTGCTTATTTTGTATCAAGAAAATGTAAGGTTACTTTCAAATTGAAAAAAAGAGGTAGAACTTTTATTGTCAATTCCAGATTAGCGTTGCAGGTAACAACAAAGGTTTTGACAGCTACGTGATTTCAAGAAGGAGAAGCATGGATTTATGACCCTCATGCTTTCATTTCATCAAAGAGGATTTCACATGGTGAGACTCCTTATCATCGTCAACAAAAAGCTAAGTTGGAGTTGTTGGCAAACCAGAATAGTTGGGAAGATGTGCAAAATATCTTGCAACTCCATGGTAAAATACCAAAGAAACCTTTGAAGTCTCCAGTCACTCTAGTCATAGAGATCCCTAAGAAGTTTGAGAGGATATACAAGAGAAAGATTAAATAATCAACTTCAAAATATTCAGAAACATGGGAAGAGAAGTCAACAAAAAGGTAGAAGGAAGAGGTACCTGAGGAAGAGGAAGAGAAAGAATTAGACAAAGAAGTAACACCGATGAACAAAGGACCTGTTGTATTTGTGGAAGTGTCATGATCAGAGAAGACTAAGAGTACAAAGGGTCAGAATGAAACAGATTATTTGACTACAAATCAATTAAAGAAGATTGATTATGTTAATCAATTCATGGATATCAGAAAAATGGGTTCAAAAATTAAGCAAAACATTATTTCCAGAATATTTGATCAAGCAGGATCCCAAACAAGGATGATTTATACTATTGATTATGAAAAAGGTAGGTTGAGTATAGTGGTGATGGAGACAAAACAACACAAGAAGGTTACCAAGGTGTCTATTGATCTCAATGCAGTGCATCCATTGGATAAAATAGATCTGCATAGACAGAATGGAGAAATTATGAATAAAGATGTGATGATAGTGAACCTAGGAATAAAGAAGCTGGAAGTTATAAATGACAAGCTTAGAAACCAACTTAAAAATGAGAAGTTGAAAAATAGAACCAATCAAATAAGAGTGGAGGATTTAGAACAATGGGTGATGGACTTAAGAGCCAGTCCACAAGATGTGGCATCTGTGCAAGCCCTAGGGAAAACTAAATATACATAGATCCAAACACTGAAAAACATGCTTAAAATACCTGGAATTGAACATGTCTCAACTTCAGAGTTATAGGTGATCCAATTAGAAAATGATCAACTCATGAATAAAATGGTGCAAATGGAAGAACAGATGGAATTGTAGGAAAAACATATTGAAATTTTAAAAGAAGGATCTTCTTCATCATAGGAAACAACATCAACAGATCCAATAGATGGATTATCAAAAGCACTGACAGACTTGAATATCAAAGAAGATGACACTAAAAAATTGAAGAAAACAATTGCAACAAAGGGTGAAGAAATCAAGGACAATGAGAAAGTCATCGCAGAATATCAAAAGCTGAAAGCTAATATGCTTAGAGATATGGAACAATTGAAGAACAAATTGTCAGGAAAATATTATTTGGTAGGGGCCAAACACATCATCTTGGATGAAATCATAAATGAAGTTGGAAAGATATGGGATTATTTCAAAATAATTGATGATGAGATCCTATTAACAGATGAAGAAAAGGTAAGCACAATAGGTAATTTTCTTTTTTGCATCAGGAAATTAACATCAACACATAATCACAAAAATGCCTAATCAATGACATCATAATAAAATCATTACAAGCGACTCATCGTCGTAATCAAATAATGTCGCAACCAACACATCAACATAATTAGTAGCAATAGATAATCAATAAGAATCATAAATGGCGACGCAATATCAACTCATCACGATCAACTGGAATCATCTAATACTTTTAATCGCTCAACTCATCACATAAATATAACATAAGATAACATAAGAATAACATAAAGATAACATAAAGATAATCATAAAGATGACATAAAGATACTACCCGCCCAGCCTACCTTGCAAGGTTAGGACCTCCAAGACACATAAGCAACACTCAAGCCCAACATTCATCCGATTGATTTTGACCATTTAAAGTTTCAGGGCTGGCGATTTTTCTAAGGAACAAGGAGGTGTATACATCCCACTAACACGATCAAGTCCTAAACCAACTAGCTATATCAACAACACAAACGATAATCAATGACGCAATAATGTTCTAAGAACTAATAATAAATCACATAAATTCCAAGGCACAAGATAAATTAATTACTAAATCCATCATACAACGACATAAGTTAAGGCGCAAAGTAATCTACTTTATTTTATTCTCAAGGCGTAAAAGAAGACATCTACTTTACTTCAAGGCACGCGATGAATCAATCATTGAATTCAACAATAATCAACATTTTTTTCAAGGTACACGCATGATCTAATTACCGGACTAAACATAAATCAACATCATTCATTACACACAATTAATCTATTGACATAGAAATCATACATCAACCTTATTACAATGCACATGAGTAATCCAAAAAGAATAATCATCCATGCATCACCATTATTCCATGTTGCAAGGAAATCTAATTACTTAATCATCAACATAATCCAATGTGCAAGGGAAGTCATTCACTCCATCATGTATTCATTAACATTAAACATTCAAGCGGAAGAGTAAACTAAATTCCAACAATCACACATCTACATGATCAAGGGCGCGAAGAGATCTAAGTACCTAATCACTTATACATCCATATAGTTCCATGGTGCAAGGAAAACTAAGCATATAACCAATCGTACAACATTCATAATTATTCATGGCGCACAAGAAATCTAGTTACTAAAGTAATCACACGTCATCAATATTTAAATGGCGCAAGAATCTAATCTCTTTAGAATTCAACATCAACAAATTAGCAATAAATTAGCAATGAATTAGCAATTAGAATTCAACATCAATAGTTTGCAGCAAAATAACCCTATCCAACATTAAAACTTGTTATGGAACACTCTGAAAATCCAAGGCTGTGCCATGATGGCTCAAGGCCTCTAACCCTATTGCTTGTCTCCTTTCCACCCACATACGTTTTTCTTGCCTCCCTGCTTGCTCTTGGTTCAACTTTGATTTCTTCCTGCTCCAGGTTCAGTTTTTCAATTTTAATAATAGTTGTATTATGGTTGCAATCTGCTTGGTTGCTCCAAGTTCAATTTTCCAATTTGATATTAGTTGTAGTATTATTATCTTCTCTATGTTAATAATTCATAATTCTATAAGGAATGCGGGTATTTACGTAATTGGCTACAATCTCGGATGACTAATATTCCTGACAAATTGCAATTTACAAATAATAAATTTCAATCCATGTTAACTGACTAAATGGAAATCAGTGTGGGCCTGAATTTAATTCAATAAAATATGATCCTACTCCCAGAAGAGAAGATGCAACCATCTTAAACACATTATACATCTTAAATGAGACGAAGATTGGAACAAAATTCAAATTTATGCGTCATTAATGAGATGAAGATCCAAAAACACATATTCCTCAGAAAGCGATTATAATACACGAGACTAAAATCCCAGATATGGCCGACATCCCTTATAAATTCGGTATTTTTAGGCCATGTTAATTGACCAGATCGAATGGAGTGAGAATTGAATTTAATCCGAGGGGAAACACAGAGGAGCCAAGAGGAAGGAGCTGGGCGAATTCCTCCAAGAAAACAAAGAATAGAGATAAAGTGAAAACTTTGGGCAAGGGTAGAAGGCACATAGCCTTTTCTTCTTAGAAAACACAAAGAAGAAGAACACCAATGGCTGGGCAATTGTGCATAGAGGAAAAAATGTAGAGCTTGGGTGTTGAGGCATTGGGTAAGGTAGCAATGCAGAGACACTCCACTCAAATACACTGAAAAACTTCAAAAGAAGGAACTTGACAAAATGTTAGAACGCAGGGGGTCACTGAATGCTACACAATTTTATTTTTAAGGGTTGGGTGATTTGTTAACGTAGAGATCAGTAAGGAAAAATCACAGAGGGAAATGATGTAATTGCGTTGGGAAATAGTGTGAAGGCCCAAAGACAAAGGTAAGATGAAAGAAGGTTTTTCCCCTCTTTCCAACACATAATGTGCTCAAATAAAATATTGCAAGGGTTGAATGGAGAGGAGAGAAAAAAAAAAAGTGTGAAGAAACTAAACATAGAGATAACACAACAACACTGAGATAGGCAATGAATGCAAGGTTAAACTTCCCCCATCAATGTAGAGGCAACAAAAGGTGAAAAACGCAGAGACTAAAATAGCCACTGAGCCAAAAAAATCGTTGAGCATAGAATAAAACTTAGCGGTATAAATCCATCAAAACACAAATGATGCATTTGTAAAGGGAGTGTAGGGGATAAAACAATGAGTCAAATGATGAGAAAAATAATCGCATAGAAATGAAAGGAAATCTCGTCGAGGTTTCATAATTAAAACAAAAACACAAGCATAACAAGAATCATCATACTAACTAAGCCTCAACGGCTAGTAGGAAATTAATGAACATAGATCATTCTTAGTGATCTATACACCAAATGTTTATCACAATTCTTGGCGAATTTTAAAAACTCAATACAAATTATTTTTTTTGCAATTATAGACGTCAAGAGAGTACCATAACCGAAGACGAGGAGTCAAATATGTTCTCCCACGCTTGCGCTCCATCCAACTCCCCTCTTGCTAACCATGAAGACTTCACCATTACCTTCCAGCCAACACTAAGGGTACTCTTCTTCCCCCTTATCCCCCTGAGCCGCAAAGGGGCCACGCACAAACACAACCAGAATCCTCTATCTCCCAGATCGCCTCGCAAGGTAGAGCCACCACTATCTCTCTCGAGCTAGGTATCCTATCTCTCACAAGTAAAACCAGTAAGATTTTTTGTAACATAACATTACTCATAACCTGTCCTCCCTTTCCTCCTCTCAGCCATTTGTTTTATAGAATTTTTCTTGGTGACAACTTGCCATTTGCACATTTAATTCATTTTTTTTTTAATTTAACTAGGAATTATTCCCCCTGTACACTTGTCATCCGTTCCCTTAGTTTCACAAGTAAATCCACAATTTAATTTAATTAAATGTCAATTTCCCTCACCCATCCTAAAAACTCTCCTAAAATCACTCTTAGTTGTCCCTTTATTTCCCATTTATGACTGACGCCTTTCTAAAGCAGAGTTGAGTTGAAAAATGAAAGTTCTCTAGTTAGACTAGACTTTAGATACCTTTCTATGCTTACCCCTTCTTGTACGCTTTATTCCTTTCTTTTTTTAATTTTTAATTTTGTATTTATTTGTACAAGGTGTATTAAATCACTCTTTAGATTTGTTTTTATTTTTATTTTTTATTGATTTCTTAAATGGATTTACTTCAACCCTCATTATTTAATTTATGAAATTAAATTTTGTAGTCTTCTCACTAATCTTAGACCTAGGCTTAGTTACATTTTTATTTGTATGAGCTTAGACCCCTTAGGGATCATGCTTAATGAATTCATTCTTTAGTTAATTAATTAATCAATTAATTAATTTGGCAGGTGCTCAATATTTTATAAGGTTTAACGTTCACTCAAGTTTTCTAGCTCACCTAGATTCATTGACTCATTTTGTTTTTTTAAACCACGACGTGCCCTTCAATACACACTCCATGCTCCAAGGGTGCCACTCTCCCTTGATTCAATTTTTAATTACGCGATGTGCCCTTCAAGACACACTACAGTCTACATGCTCCAAGGGTGCCACTTGCCTTTGACTAGTTTTGGTAGTTGTCCAACCCTTGGAGTCAATACTCCATTCAAGCAACCTTGTGAGACAATAATGGTCTCTAAGAAATAAGGACCCTACCTTATTGCACTCCCTTTAGAACCTTTGTGAGCTACTGACTCAGTCTTCCCTCACAACATCATGGATCTCTCAAATTAGGTAATCGTTAACCTACAATTTGTGCCATGATGGGATTGCTAGTAGGCTGTGACAGGGTTGTTGCCACACCTCTCCCTCAATATCTGGTTGCTGTGCATGGCCCGTTTACTCCTTTTGTGAGTCTGATTAGCAAGCAATCGTCAGCTTGCATCCATCAATGAAACACTGTCAATGATCCATAAACAACATCATAATATACCCAATCATATGTCACATATACATAAATAAAAATACCCAAACCAATACAGTCCACTCCCTGACTCGATCTGGAGTTTAAGAAGGTCCATTGATGCCACTGGCATCCTCAATCTGTAAAGTGTCCTGCACACTCAGGGGAAACTCGTCAATGGCATCCATCAATACATAGATATCAAATAACATAACATCATAATCCATTAACATCATCATAAGAATCCTTAAGAGAACAAATAACCATATACTAAAACCAGATCACTTGCATGCAAGTGTCCTCAAAGAATAAGTCAATAACATGTTCTCGCAAGAGCTAGATGTTACATACACCCCCTCTTGTTTTAAACTTCATCCCAAAGCTTTTTAGTAGATAAATGCAATAAATAAAGCATTTGAAAAGATCGAAATGTATAACTATCAAACAAATATGGAAAATGTTGGTGCATATCATATGCGTTGTTCCAGGTAGCCAAGTGTGGACTATAATTGTCCTACTAGACCTTGACCTTATCTACTGTTCAACGCTGCAGCTGTCGAATGCATTGGTCCAGAATGTGGATTGGCTCCATCGTGAATGCACCCTAGTCTGACACATGCAAGGAACTCATGTCAAACACAAGTGTAGGATCACTAACATAAAGTCTCAAAACAGATACATGAAAAACATTGTGCATACGCATCAAAGAATCAGGCAAGGCTAGTCGATAGGCCATGAGCCCTTTCTTTTCGACAACTTTGAAAGGTCCCAGACACCTAGGAGAGAGTTTCACACCCTTTCCAAACTTGATCGAACTCTTGTGTGTTTTCACTCACATTAATACTCGATCACCAACTTCATAACTACGGTCAACATGATGTGCATCGGCATAACTCTTTTTCTCATCCAGGGGATCAAATTTTTCTCAGAAATAAAATTTCTCAGAATTTCTTCAAAACGGACATGTGCATAGGCCTCGTCGTTACTAACCCAACACAACTTGAACGGGATCAAACGAACATCATATGATAAAGATACGACGTTCTATTCATTTCGCCAAACAAACAAAATTTTGTTGACTGTGCAGTCCTTACAGTCCATACAGTGTTGACATGGTAGCTAACCGTACAAGTCATATGGTCGTACAATGACGTGGAAGATGAGTTGGAGTTGACTCAACAGGCTTTGTGGAAAATGGGTGAATTATTTCATGACAAGTGTCATCTTCTAGGAAAATGATGTGGTGCCACATGGCCTAGTTGTGGGCTGCCACGTGGCACCTCCAGTTTGGTTTGGTGTGGTAAAATTTTATGACTCCATAGGATTTGAGCCCATGACCTCCGGGCATGGGGGAGTGACTTGGCAGGGCCGGACTACTAGCTTGCCCACATTGGTTCTTAACATACATAGTCGCATTTAAATATTTGAATGTGAAACATTGTTTCTTCGATGGAGTAAAGGGTTGGGGCCTAGCCCTAGCCCCCGGTGCAAACACTATTCCATATAACCATAGCATATTTCCATTCTCTTTAACTTTTGGCATGGTTTTAGTTTGAATGGATTCATCCCTTGACACTTTCACATGTAACCACTCCATAAGACCTGAACTATAAACCCTTTGGCGCAGATAATAGCATGGAGCTTAGCCGACGGGTGCGGGGCCTATGCCATATGGCCATACCATATGCCCGACCCTTACACTTGGCGTGAAAAATTTTCACAAGAAAAGAGTTATCCCCTGGTCATAGGTACTACTCCATATGACTACACACCCAAGCGTGGAGGAGCTAACTGTTGGAGCATGCGACTATTAGGTTGTTGGCCACATGGGGCCATACAACCAAGTTCTCTACTGAGGTTTGGGGGTCAATGCAAATGGTCCTAAAATTTCTCCCAGTTTGAGGGAACCATTACGTGTGTTGTTCTTTGGTGTAGGAAACACACAGAGGTTGAGTTAGTGATTCATAGGTGTGTTTTGGCGAGCATGTACAACAAACTTGAAGGGGAAAACTTCCAGGAGGTGTAACTTCTTCATTTTTTGGCCAAACCAGGTGCTGAAAAATCTCAGCTAGGGGTTTTTGGACATTCTGAAGCCATTGAAGCCATCCATTTTGTATTTTGAGCACTATAAGAGCACTTTTTAAGAATAATGAAAATTATCCAAGGGAAGCTAGACTAGGAGATATAGCTCAAGAGAGGGGTGAAGTCCTTTATCATTTGTTGTGTTATGTGTTCATTGTTGATGGTTTTTATCTATCTGATATGCTTCTCATGATTAAGTAAAACTCACTGAATTTATGTGTCAGTAACTTGATCCAATTACCCAAATACATACCTTTTACACACTTGCAATTTAAAGAGATAAGTCTTCTTCATTTTTATGTTCTATTGGAAACATATTCATTCCATTTTCAGATTAGTTGGTATCAGAGCTTTGGTTTTTGAAGGCTTGATTTTTTGCAAGTTGTTTTTGGCTTTTTTATCCTTACAAGTTTGAAGCTCACAAGAGGAGAAGGTCAACTTGTAGAGCCAAGTTCTCAACTGTTAAGAAGGAGAAATATCAAATCACCTAAATTTTCAAGGAGATTTTCACCAAGTATGGCGCATGAGGTCAGCCATGGAACTCTTCCTTCAGAGGAGGAAACTTTCAAGAAATTCTTATTTCATATGGCTGAAATGGTGAAAGTTTTATTTTATGAAAGAAATGCAATATTGCAAGGTGAAAGCTCCAACCCTCCAAAGGGAAACGGAGATAGTGGTGATAAAACTCCAAAGTGAAATGGAGACAGTGGTTATTCTCCACCTCCTTCACCTCTATCTTCCACCTCTTCCACCATTTCACAACCACCTCCAAATTCTACAAAAGGACATGGTAAAACTCCTTTACAAACTTCTCTGCTAAATCTTGATATTAAGTTTAAATTTCCTATGTACAATGGAGAGGTAAATGCTGAGAAATTAGATAAATGGATTCATCATATTGAAGTGTATTGTAGGATACAAAGAATCACAAATGTTGAAACTAAGATTCAACCTGCTTCTTTAATATTGGACAGTGTAGCACTCATTTGGTGGGAAGCCAAAACTCAAGAGGACATGAAGAAACATGGTAAATTTTTATCCTCTTGGAATGATTTTATTTTTGCAATTAAGGGGCAATTTTATCCATTAGCATACTGTTGACGAGCAAAATTGACTGCTCGTCAAATGGAGGAGTGAACCTGGTCCGGGGTTGTCTAATTAACCCAAGCCGTTTGGATTGATTCACTCTGACGGGTTTTGCGGCTCCATTAGCCGATCTAAGTCCTAAAGAAAACAAAAATAACTAAAGGAAAAACAATAACCTAATAAATAACAATTACTAAAATCTATAAGTACATTTAAATGTATTAATGTACAATTTATATGTATAATAATTCTATTTATAATATATATACAATATATACAAATTACGAGTTTTAATCTAAATCCGTAAAAATCGAATGTAAATTGGTCTTTTTAACAACAATGAAAAAGAAAGTGAAACTACTATCTAATCTTTTTGATTTTGTTTTCTTAGATGTTTATACTCAAGAAATCAAATATCAAACTGTCTAATCAAAAAAGGAAATAACAGATGGTAGAAAATATTCTATATAGGAAACATCTATATTCAGCAAGCTAATGAAATCAAATAACAAGCTAACCTATTATTGCATCCAATGTCTGTTCAATATTGAATACCCAGACACCATTATCTGATGAGGTAAACCTGCGACAGATCTTGAGATTTCTCCTAATAAATGTGAACCAATCATGATGGAGGTTGAATTATAATAACAAAACACATAATTGATGCAATCACAGTAATCTTATAATTTACAAGTAGCTACAATAAGATAATTCTTCCTGTAAGAACTTGCATGTAAACATTCAATCGAAATTAGAGATAAGTCTCTTAATTCAAATTGAATAAATGATCACTGTGTGTTATATCTGAAACACGAGATATGGACAACATATATAAATTGAATGATATCAAATTGCAATAAACTATGACGACAAAAGCAATCACAATCTATTATCAAATTGAAATAAACATAACTTGAATGAAAACATCATACAGAAAAGCTAAAGCTGTAACATGCATTATATTCCATTCAAGTCTGTGATAAAATGCCCATACTCTTGCCCCGGGCCAACATGATCAATGTTTACAAAATGATATGTTTATATAGGTTTTAGGAAACATAATTGTTTCCTGTTGATAAGATCAAATTGGTTTCAAAAATAAAGGGGGTTGCAACCACCCTGATTTCACTAGATATAAAAAAACTACCAATAGTCTAATTCTGTTTACTCAAAATAAAAAAATGATATGGTTGGGAGATCTCAAAAAGTGTCTCATATCATCTTTGAAATCATGGGCTCCTTAATTATCCTGAAAACAAAAGAAAATAAGAAGATCTCAGATGTGTTTTTTGTCATTAAATCAAACAATTCGAATTTTCTTAACTGGCTACAGAATCTTGCGATTCTGTAGCTAGTTATAATAGCAAATGCAATCTTATTTCATTGAATAAAAAAAAGAGGCTAATCTTGATAATAAAAACAGTTTATTCAATCAAACCAAATATCCTACTTTAAGAATGACAATGATCATGCTAACTAAATCATACCTCAAATCATAAAACAAATCATGTCAAGAAACTTTGTAATTAATGATAGCTATAGCTTCCTCTACATTTTTGAAAATCACATGACCTGTAGTTTTCAAACGATTCTCCTTCCCTTGGATAATGGATTCAAGTATGTTTTTTTCGTTTGTCAGCATATCAACTTGGTCTCTTAAAGACTTGATTTGTGACTGTAGCAGTGGGACATCGGTATAGTATCTGTCTGTCGATCCACGATCGACACACATCACATTGTGGCTGTAAGGAGTTTGCATTAGAATGAACAACATTACGGGTCAGATAATCCTCCATGCGAATGGTGGATTTATCACAGAGCTGGATACCAGGGAACTCTGGGTTTTCTTTAAGAAAAGGAGGAAAATTATTAACATAGTTATAGAGTTGGTTAGGGTATAGCCCGAATGACATGGGGTCTTCTTCAGGGAGGAATTTGTTAATTTCTGAGTCTGAACTTTCACTCACTTCAATCATATTGATCGTGTCTGCACGGGGGTTTGTTTTATTTCAAATAATGTGAGAAATTAACCGACCGACTCTTTTGTTTTTGAAATTGACATCAACACTACCTTTTAACTTCTTTCCTGTAGGTTACTTCACAGTTTTAATACAATCCTTTGGATGTGTAACCGGTTGTCTGTCCTATTAAATGACCTTAGGGTAGCTCAAGGGTTCACTGTTAAGGGAAAAATCACAATCCTGGAGAGGTGGAAGAGAGGTCGTTGGGTTCACAAGGGTTTCCTCAATGACTGGCTTATCAACTTCTCCCAACTTAGGGTTACCAAAACCATTTCGCGTGATAAATGAGTCCCAACAGTCATTTTGTGACTCCAACTGATGCATGAGGATGATTTTAATTAGGCCATGATGAAACTGACTTGAATCTAACCTCTGTTTCCTAAATATTTTCCCCATTTTGTACAAGCTTCTAAGTAGGTAATAGGGCATATTCAACGAAAAACCAATAAAACTCATAAGCAGGCGTAGATGATACAGGAAAACAAGTCTGAATCATCCCTCACATGTGATGAATTTATTTACTACAACAAGTAAATCATGCCACCTAGGTTTCAAGAAAATAATTGGCATACCTCGATCGCAGCTGGTTATTTTTCGTGAGGTAAACAGTAAATTCCAAGGGACTTCCTCCATCTTCGCGTTCTTAAACCATTTCTGACCAACTGCTGGCAATCCTGTAGGTTGACTGAGGAATTCTTTGGTTACTTCCAATTGCACATCGCCGATTTTTTCCCTACAACCATCAAAGGTTAAGGAAAACTCTTGGGCCACCTGAAGATTAAAACCCTGAAATTTTTTGATAAAAATGTGCCAACCATTCCTTTGCAAATCCTACCTGGCATTATCATACGAGAGCAAGGTTTGGGTGTCGTTCGGCTCAACCCTTACCACTGGAGCCATACTGAACAGACAGGTAATTAACGCACAACACACAGGTAGGGTTTGCAAAAAAACAACAGAGCCATAGTCCCGAGCTTTATCAAAACATGTTGTGATGATTCAAACGATAGGTAAGGTGGTTAATCAGAATTCATGTGAAGAGTTTGTGGAACCTGAGACCACGCTAAGGTGTAATGACAATCCTGCATGTCATATTGCCACCTTGGTATGCTAGGACCAAAGTACTTTGAAAACATAAGTGCATGCATCATATTTTGATTGCAAAGTTGGGTAAGTTTGCAAAATCGAATAGTCAAATGTTCCATGAAAGAAATATGATTGAAAATCAAACTAAAATCAATACAAAAAAAAATGAAAATCGAATGGTGGGGGTCTTTCATTCATGCAACCAATTCTTTCTCTTAGGCATGCTTATAATCAAGAGGATCACAAACAAGGAGAGCAACATGCTCATAGCAAAAAAATCACAATTCTATAATAAACCATATAAGCAGTTTCCCTTTAATCAAAATTTCAAAAAACAAATGGCAATCCCAGCTGCAAGTTTTCATGCTTGTAGTTATGAAAACAAAATTCAAAAAGATGATAGGTAAAAAATGATGATTTACAACTGTCGTTTAGTGGCATGCTCATGATGAGTAATAAAATTTGATAGACCTTGTGTAGGCAGCTTATAAAAAATCATAATTATATAATCGCTGTCAACAATGGCGACACACTGGGAGAAGCAATTATCTCTGTTATACGAACGAGTTCAGGTTAGAAAAATATGAAAAGATTCAAATCGAAGAACCACTAAAAATCCATCTGAATATCTCAAATAATCATAACAGTGTTCAGTTTCAGACAAATTTTATTTAAAGAAATGAAAACTGGTGACAAACTTAGCAAAAGAGAGGCACGATGTTAAGTTAAAATCTCAAATATTGTTGACAGGGCCACTGCTGCTAGTAGGCGTCCATAGCCTCGACAAGGATGTCAATTAACCCACTCTGATGTCTGTATCCTGTCAAGAAAGTCCAGATCAGAAACGAAGGACGTTTTAAGGTCAAAACATAATCCATATCTGAGAATTTTCTTTTACCTGACATTGTTTCGTTGCCAACAGGCCTATTCAATACCCCGACGAAGTTATCTTGGCGTCATGCATGCATTTACCCGTTGCTAGCAAACCTGTTCAGCGTCCTGGTGGGTTTACAAACACTTCCCATAGGTCTTTGAATGTTTATTCAAGTTATAGTTTTTTGAAATATTCGATAGAGCGGGGTGACGCTGAAAAATTCCAGTTTTTAAGTCGCAGATTTTAAATTTTTTTATGTTGTCCTTCATCGAGATCCAAAAATGGTTCATTAATAAAAACATCTTTCAAGAATAGGGAAACATTGTTCAGTGGTTTTCTTAAAGAAGAGGGACAGCGTTCAAAGATTTTTATAGATGGTCGTGAATGCTCTCAATTATAGATTGAAACCAAGAAAATGCTTTTCAAAACAAAAATCATCTTTAAAAAGGTGACGATTTCAAAAAAATACAGCAATGACAGGTTTAGCAGTTATTTTCGAGGAGAAATTTTTTTGTTTTCTTCGTCTGAGCTAGCCCGTGATGCAGGCATGTGTGTTTCAAAAAGAAAGACTGATAAGCAGAAATAAAAACAAAAACAAACCAGAAAAGAAAAGCAAACATCAAAGAAAACAAAACATAAAGTATTTACAAGAGGTGTTTGGATGAGTCATAAGGTAAAGCATTTTTTAAGAGATTGGCCATTCACCAGGAAGGTGTCTGGCTATCCCTCTAGATTCTGTAGGCGAAAGGAACTGGGGCCCAATTTCTCAGCAATTAAAAATGGTCCCAACAACAAGTTTTGAAATTTAGTATGCTCTCATTTTCCCTCATGAGGTTTGTCCCATTTGAGGACAAGATCGCCTACCTCAAAATTTCTGTCAGAGGCAGAATTGGAATCAAACCAGTTTTTGACAATGAGTTGATGTTGATCCAATTTTCGTTTTACTTGAGCTCTTACTTCTTCTAACTTCAGCAAGGCGTTAATCTGACTTTCCAAGGGAGGGCAGTCTTCTTCTTGCACCTTCTGCGATAACTGCAGGGATGGAAGAAGGACATGCGGTGGAAGAATCGCTTCCTTGCCATAAACGAAAAAAAAGGGGGAATTTCCCACAATAGCTTTAAGGGTTACCCTGTCAGCCCAGATTGCATTAAAAAGTGCATTATGCCAATTTTTATGATTTTCGGAAACCGTTCTCTTGATAATTTTAATCAGGTTTTTATTAGTTGATTCCGCCAAACCATTGCCTTGAGGGTAATAACTAACATAGTACTTTAATTTTATTCCCTTTTCTAAAGCGAAATCATTCATTTCAAGAGACAAAAAATAGGAGGCATTGTCAAATACCAAGCATTCAGGAATACCAAAATGAGTGATAATATTTGAATTCAGGAAGGATATTACCTTACTAGTATTTACATCTTTTAATGGGGCAGCCTCAGACCACCTGGTGAAATAATCTGTGGCTGTTATGATGTATTTATGTTGCTGCAAGGATACCAGATTGATTGGGCCTATAATATCCAGGCCCCACTGCTGAAAAGGAGAGTCTACCGAGACTGGTTGCAATGGAAATGTTGGTTTCTGTATCCGTCCAGATGCCTTTTGACAAATCACACACTTGCGACATAAGGCATGAGTGTCTTTGAAAAGGGTAGGCCAATAATGACCTTCCCTTAATACTTTGTGGGCAGTGGTGTCTCCACAAAAATGTCCACCAGCTTCCCCTGCATGTAATTCCAATAAGACCTTTTTTGCTTCATCTTTTTCAAGACAGTGCATCAATATTCCATCGAAATTTTGGCAAAACAAAATATCTTTTACTAGCTGAAATGAAGCAGACTTTAATATTAGTGCTCTCCTCTTTTTCGGGTCAAGGTGCTAGGGAGCTGATCCGTGCATAAGATAAAACTTGATGTCATCGTACCAAGGGCTAGTAAGGTTTTGTGCACAACAGATTTGATTTTGATTGTGCTGATCTGAAATTAACATATCAGTTTCATTTTGTTGTTCTATAACAGAATCATTAACCAACTTACATAAACCTTGGCCTCTAACAATTTGTACTCGGGTGATTTCTAGGTCGTATTCTTGTAAGGATGTGACCCAGTTTGCCCTTTTTTCACCCAGTTCTTTCTGCACTAACAAATTTCTGACAGCAGGGTAAGGGACAATGATTTTTGTCCTGGATTTCAGCAGATAAGATTGAAAGTGTTTTACCGCTTTAAAAACAACATAAGCTTATTGATCTACAATTGGGTAATTTATTTCTGCTCCCTTGAAGGCTGATCTCATAAAGGCAATTGGAACTTCGTTGTTTTTAGCATTCTTTTGAGTTAGGACAACAGCGTAAGATCGGTCAGAGGCAAACGTGTAGAGGGTGAAATCTCGCGAAAAATCAGGGCTCATTAAAGAAGGAGCGTATATTATGCCCTTTTTTATTGAATCAAAAGACTAACTTTATAAAGGTCCCCAATGGTACTGTACATCATTTTTTATTAAGTTTTGTAATGGTCTCACCATTTTTGAAAAACTAGGGACAAATCTCCTAACAAAGTTTATCTATCCTAAGAAAGATTGCATGGACTTTTGTGAAGAGGGAGGGGGCAGTTTTGAAATGACTTGGGTCCTTTCAGGGTCAATAATCATCCCTTCATTTGATACAATGAATCCGAGGAGTTTACCTTATTCTACTACGAAGACAGATTTTTTGGGATTTAAAGAAATACCGTACTTACGACATCACTGAAGAACAGATCTTAGATGGGCTAGATGATATTCTTTATTTTTTGAGAAGACAGTGATGTCATCTAAGTAAACTACTACAAACTGATTGATTAAACCACGGAAAGCGATATACATCGCTCTCTGAAAAGTGGCTCCGACATTTATGAGCCCAAAGGGCATCTTCCTATAAGCGTAGATACCCCATGGAGTACGGAAAGTGGTTTTGAGTTGATTTGGAGGAGACATAAGGACTTGGTTATACCCTGAAAAACCATCTAACAACGATGGTCTTTCAGAACCAGATACTTGTTGAATAATTTGTTCCATGGGAGGGACTGGGTAGTTATCTTTATCAGACGCTCGGTTTAAATTTTGGAAATCGACACATAGTTGGATTTCACCACTCTTCTTCCTCACTGGGACAAGATTAGTGACCCACTATGTGTGCCTTACTAGGAAGATTATTTTATCATTCAGGAGTTTGTTTAATTCTTTCTTGACCGTTGGTGCATCTTTCTTAACTTATGTTGGAAAGGTTGGGTTTGGGGTTTAATGAGAATAGTGTGTTGTATGATGTTAGGGTCAAAGGTCTTTAGGTCGTCATACGTCTAGGCAAAGACATCTTTGAATTCCTTAAACATTTTAACAAATGACATATTTTCTTGTTCAGAACATCCCAATCCCAAATTGATGCACTGTGGGTTGTCTTTAGTTCCTAAATTTACTTTTAAATGTGTCAAGGAAGAAATATTCGTTTTACAATTCACTGATTTTCTGAATTTATCCTGAAGATCATAAAATTTTTCTAATTTAACCACATATCTTGGGATAGAGTTTACTATATTCGATGTAGATTCTGGGGATCTTGGATCTGGTATTACCGTAAAATCACGGAGGTTTTCATCGTGGGTACCTTCGTCGATAACTGCACCCTGGAAAGTTTCTTCCATGTGCAGAAAACTGATGATCTGCTGATCGTCATCAAAGACTCTCCAATTTGTAATGTTGTCTGGGATGGATGGCTTGAACAACAATTCAACGGAAAATGCATTCAGAGATAGGTCTTCTGCAGGAAAAAGTTTTGAAGCGACGTTAGCTAACAAATCAACTTAAAAATTATTAAATCTAGGAAAAGAATTTATGTTAAATGCAGAAAACTTGTTCATCAAATTCCATACCTCAGTTTGATAGCTTTTTAGGTGCGAAGATAAACAGTGGATAGAATTTTTTACCTGTCTGACCACTATTTTTGAATCACCAAAAATAGTCAAATTCTGAATGTTTAAATCTAGTGCTTTTCTGAGACCTTGCAGGAGTGCCTCATATTCGACCGTGTTGTTTGTACATTCAAATTCTAACCGGCAAGCAATCAAAGTCTTGTTACCTGCTGGATCAATGAGCACGCACCCTTCACCAGCTCCTTCCTTAGATTTTGACCCATCGAAGTAAAGAGACCAGATTTGATTTTCATCGGGTGTATGAGACCATTGAGAGGAAGTTGTTAGCTGCGTACATGTCAAAATTTTGGACTGCTGTTCGGGATCAGTAATGGTAGAGGTTTCGCCCATGAAATTGCCGAAAAAAGTGTCCATCCCCTGTATTTCAGGCGAATTGGCAGAAGTAGTGAATGGTTCATTGGGATCATTTAAATCAGTTACCATGAACTTAAGATAACGTTCACGATTTACCTTGATTTTGTTAGGCTTTCCATTCTCGGGCAGCCACAAGTGAGACCAATCCGTTGCAAAATAGCCATGTAATTGTTCTGATGAATCTCTACTTAAAAACAAAGCATATACTTCTAGGATATCTACAACAATGATATCAATCACTTGATGAACTTTATGATTAGATGATAATCTGATAAGCACATCTTTCAATTCACCTATTACTTTAACGCTAGTTCGATCAAGTTGAATAATTTTTAGGCTGGACGGTTGAACTTTGGCATTAATTTTTTGACAGATAGACCAAGGCATTACGTTAGATGATGCACCTGAATCTACCATACATTTATGTACATTCCTATTGAAAATTTCGAAAGTCAACAAAAAGGGAGGGACATTTCTGCGAGTATTAACAGTGGAAGTTTGTTGTTTTTTAATTGCAGCCCTTGAAACTAGTTTATCTACATTCGTTACACTTTTTACAGTAAGGTCTCTTTTATCATGAGGTTTGGATGTCATTTTGGCAGAGACCTTTTGAGGTGTTTTGGTGCTATTTTCAGCAATTTTGTTGCTTTTCGGATTGTTGTTTTTGTTGTTTTATGCAATATTCTACAACATCTTTTGCAAAATAAAAGGGAATTTTAATAATTCGTAAACATAAATATTAGCCCTAAGTTTTTTTAGATCCTCAATCAAATCATATTCTAAACTTGGGGCTGATGAATTCTGTTTAGTTTCAATTGATTTGGACTGTTTTGGAGGCACAGTAGTTGCAATTTCAGAAGAAGGCTTATTTGTTGTCTTGCTCCTGGTATTGTCAGGATGCACTGTTTCGAAATTAGATTGAAAAATGTTATCCGAAAAATGTCTAAAAATGTTTGGAGAGGATTCATCTTCTTCCACTATTTCTTGTTCAGCTATGTCTTCAGGAATTTTGGGGAGCACTAAGTTATCATGTGCCTCTAAAATCGTTTGGATAACAAATTGTAGGCTTTCTAAGTTTAGGCCTTCAGAATTTGGGTTCAGTCGGTTTGTGGGAAAAGGCTTCCTAAAAGGGGGTTTGTAAGGCCCCTTGCTCGAAGAAGCTTCTTCAGCTGATCTTTTCAAATCTATAACCTGATTGGATAACTTCTGAACAACTTTCTGCAAGTTTTCTAGATCTGAACTCTCTGGTTGGGCTTTGCTTTGGGGAGGTCTAGGAAGGATTTCAATTTTATTCTTGGAAGATGAACTAGTCTCTATTTCGTTACCGGTATTATATTTTAAGATGAGAATATCTTTCTCGATTTGACTCACCTCTTCGAAGGCTTCTAACAATGTGGATTTCTTGGACCTCTTTACCCAAATGGCTATGTTTTGATGTAAGGATTTCGTGTAGTATGCGACAATAAGATTTTCGGCAGGCATCGAATCTGCGGGGATTCAATTTTTTAGTGTTAGGAACCTTTGAATAAAGTCCTTTATCTTTTCTTTGGGGTTCATTTTTAAACTAGAAAGCTCCATGACTAGAACTTCAGGAGACTTGTCGTCTCCGAACTTCTCAAGGAAACATGACTCGAATTTATCCCATGACACGATGGTGTGGGGCTGTTGGGAAAAGTACCAGGTAGAGGCATTTCCTTCAAAGGTGTAGGGAAACAATATGCACACTAGGTCTTCGTGCTCAACACTACGGAGCCTGATGGCTAGCATAAATTTTTTTATGTGATCTTCAATGATCTGCTTGGAGTCTGGGTCAAATTTAGGGAGCCATTTCTCCGGGTGTTTAGGTAAAGGATGTTGGGGCCTAGGTATGGCCACTGCATCTTGGTCGATCCAGGTTCTGGCGAGATTATTCGGATTGGCCATAGGTGTGGGTGGTGTCAAAGGCTGAGATGAGGAACTGCCTTCGTCCGAGGATTCCTCTCCAGAAGAAGAAGGAGATGAAGGGGGTGGTGATGGTGGAATACCAGATCCTCTTGCTACAAGAGTGAAAATATGATCTGGATCCGTAGGATTTAAAGTAAGATCAGTACCTCTGAGTTGTTCCCTAATATCATAGAAGTCTAATGGTTGGTTCAAAGGTCAACCTGGTTTTCTGATACAGGCTAAGGCACTGTGCGTTCTTATTAGGGATTGACGAACAATTTCTTGAACGTCAGATCCTGTGGGGTTTGGTGTTACTGGTTCAAAAACTATCTGTGGAATATCATTGGATGTGGTTGCTATTTGGGAGACAATATTTCCATTGGAACGAATTCTTGTCACTATAGGTGAGCGGGTGTGTGGGGGAGGAGTCTTGCAACCTCCACATGCCATCAATAGTTTCTAGGCCCTCCTTCTAGCGCCATTTATTGACAAGCGAAATTGACCGCTTGTCAACTGGAGGAGTGAATCTGGTTCGGGGTTGTCTAATTAACCCAAGCCATTTGGATTGATTCACTCTGACGGGTTTTGCGGCTCCGTTAGCCGATATAAGTCCTAAAGAAAATAAAAATAACTAAAGGAAAAACAATAACATAATAAATAACAATTACTAAAATCTATAAGTACATTTAAATGTATATATGTACAATTTATATGTATAATAATTCTATTTATAATATATATACAATATATACAAATTACGAGTTTTAATCTAAATCCGTAAAAATCGAATGTAAATTGGTCTTTTTAACAACAGTGAAAAAGAAAGGGAAACTACTATCTAATCTTTTTTATTTTGTTTTCTTAGATGTTTATACTCAAGAAATCAAATATCAAACTGTCTAGTTGAAAAAGGAAATAACAGATGGTAGAAAATATTCTATATATAGGAAACTTCTATATTCAACAAGCTAATGAAATCAAATAACAAGCTAACATGTTATTGCATCCAATGTCTATTCAATATTGAATACCCAGCCACCTTTATCTGATGAGGTAAACCTGCAACAGATCTTGAGATTGCTCCTAATAAATGTGAAGAAATAATGATGGAGGTTGAATTATAATAACATAACACATAATAGATGTAGTCACAGTAATCTTATAATTTACAAGTAGCTACAATAAGATAATTCTTCCTGTAAGAACTTGCATGTAAACATTCAATCGAAATTAGAGATAAATCTCTTAATTCAAATTGAATAAATGATCACTATGTGTTATATCTGAAACACGAGATATGTACAGCATATATAAATTGAATGATATCAAATTGCAATAAACTATGATGACAAAAGCAATCACAATCTATTATCAAATTGAAATAAACATAACTTGAATGAAAACATCATACAAAAAAGCTAAAGTTGTAACCTGCATTATATTCGATTCAAGTCTGTGATAAAATGCCCATAATCTTGCCCCAGGCCAAGATGATCAATGTTTACAAAATGATATGTTTATATAGGTTTCATGAAACATAACTGTTTCCTGTTGATAAGATCAAATTGGTTTCAAAAATAAAGGGGGATGCAACCACCCTGATTTCACTAGATATCAAAAAACTACCAATAGTCTAATTCTGTTTACTCAAAATACAAAAATGATATGGCTGGGAGATCTCAAAAATTGTCTCATATCATCTTTGAAATCATGAGCTCCTTAATTATCCTAAAAACAAAAGAAAATAAGAAGATCTTAGATGTGTTTTTTGTCATTAAATCAAACAATTCGAATTTTCTTAACTGGCTATAGAATCTTGCAATTATGTAGCTAGTTATAATAGCAAATGCAATATTATTTCATTGAATAAGAAAAAAAGGCTAATCTTAATAATAAAAATAGTTTATTCAATCAAACCAAATATCCTACTTTAAGAATGACAATGATCACGCTAACTAAATCATACCTCAAATCATAAAACAAATCATGTCAAGAAACTTTGGAATTAATGATAGTTGTAGCTGCCTCTATGTTTTTGAAAATCACATGACCTGTAGTTTTCAAACGCTTCTCCTTCCCTTGGATAATGGATTCAAGTCTATTGTTTTCATTTGTCAGCATATCAACTTGGTCTCTTAAAGACTTGATTCATGACTGTAGCAGTGGGACATCGGTATAGTATCTATCGATCCACAATCGGCACACATCACATTGTGGTTGTAAGGAGTTTGCATTAGAATGAACAACATTACGGGTCGGAGAATCCTCCATGCGAATGGTGGATTTATCACAGAGCTGGATACCAGGAAACTCTGGGTTGTCCTTATGTCAAGGAGGCAAATTATTAACATAGTTATAGGGTTGGTCAGGGTATAGCCCAAAAGACACGGGGTCTTCTTCAGCCATGAATTTGTTAATTTCTGACTCTGAACTTTCGCTCACTTCAATCATATTGATCGTGTCTACACAGGGGTTTGTTTTATTTCGAAGACTACGAGAAATTAACCGACTGGCTCTTTTGTTTTTGAAATTGACATGAACACTACATTTTAACTTCTTTCCTGTAGGTTTCTTCATAGTTTTAATACAATCCTTTGGATGTGTAACCGGTTGACTATCCTATTGAATGACCTTAGGGTAGCTCGAGGGTTCACTGTTAATAGAAAAATCACAAGCCTGGAGAGGTGGAAGAGATGTCGTTGGTTTCACAAGGGTTTCCTTAATGACTGGCTTATCAACTTCTCCCAACTCAGGGTTACCAAAACCATTTCGCATAATAAATGAGTCCCAAAAGTCATTTTGTGACTCCAACTAATGCATGAGGATGATTTTAATCAGGCCATGATGAAACAGACTTGAATCTGACCTTTGTTTCCTAAATCTTTTCCCCATTTTATACAAGCATTTAAGTAGGTAATAGGGCATATTCAACGGAAAACCAATAAAACTCATAAGCATGCATAGATGGTATAGGAAACCAAGTTTGAATCGTCCCTCACATGTGATGAATTGCTTCACTACAACAAGTAAATCATGCCACCTAGGATTCAAGAATGAAATTGGCATACCTCGATCGCAGCTGGTTATTTTTCGTGAAGTAAATAGTAAAGTCCAAGGGACTTCCTCCACCTTCGCGTTCTTAAACCATTTCTGACCAACTGCTGGCAATCCTGTAGCTCGGCTAAGGAATTCTTCGGTTACTTCCAATTGCACATCATCGATTTTTTCCCTACAACCATCAAAGGTTAAGGCAAACTCTTGGGCCACCTAAAGATTAAAACCCTAAAATTTTTTGATAAAAATGTGCCAACCATTCCTTTCCAAATCCTCCCTGGCATTATCATATGAGAGCAAGGTTTGGGTGCCGTTCAGCTCAACCCTTACCACTGGAGCCATACTGAACAAACGAGTAATTAACGCACAACAAACAGGTAGGGTTTGCAAAAACACAACAGAGCCATAGTCCCGAGCTTTATCAAAACATGTTGTGATGATTCAAACGATAAGTAAGGTGTTTAATTAGAACACGTGTGAAGAGTTTGTGGAACCCGAGACCATGCTAAGGTGTAATGACAATCCTGCATGCCGTATTGCCACCTTGGTATGCTAGGACCAAAGTACTCTGAAAACATAAGTGCGCGCATCATATTTTGATTGCAACGTTGGGTGAGTTTGTAAAATCGAATAGTCAAATGTTCCATGAAAGAAATATGATTGAAAATCAAACTAAAATCAATACAAAAAAATTGAAAATTGAAAATCGAATAGTGGGGGTCTTTCCTTCATGCAACCAATGCTTTCTCTTAGGCATGCTTATAATCAAGAGGATCACAAACAAGGAAATCAACATGCTCATAGCAAAAAAATCACAATTCTATAATAAACCATATGAGCAGTTTCCCTTTAATCAAAATTTCAAAAAACAAATGGCAATCCCAGCTGCAAGTTTTCATGCTTGCAGTCATGAAAACAAAATTTGAAAAGACGATAGGTAAAAAACGATGATTTACAACTGTCGTTTAGTGGCATTCTCATGATGAGTAATAAAATTTGATAGACCTTGTGTAGGCAGCTTATAAAAAATCATAATTATATAATCAGTGCCAACACATACATGAGGAAAGCTATTATGGATTGGAAAAACTTTAGGCAAGTTAAAGGGAAATATGTGCAAAGCTTCACTCAAGAATTTAGGAGAAGATCTTTGGTTTTGGGTGTATATTTGTCTTCACAAGATACTTTGGTCAAATAAATTGGAGGTTTGCATAGCTACTTGAGGCATACTATACTTTGTTTAACCCTTCAAATCTAGATGAAGTATTTGTGCAGGCTACTCATTTAGAGGCAAGAGGAAGGAATGAACCTCAAGAGGGAAGCAAGAAGTATTTTAATGGAGACAAGGGAAAGAGGAAGTTTGAAGGAAATGGAAAGAAAAATGCTCCAATCAAGAAAGAGAGAGAAACTCTCTTGTAAACATTGTTCAAAGGATGTCCATGATGAAGACCATTGTTGGAAACTTCATCCTGAAAAGAGTCCCAAAAAGTTCAACATCAAAGAGACACCAAACATTGTTGCAACTGTACAACAAGATTTAGGATCTGATCCAGAAGATGAAACAAAAATCACAGCCATGGGTTTACAAGGTAAGAATTCTTTTTCAAGTACTAGTTCTTGAAATGTTGCCATCAATGAAACTCAATATGAAAAAGAAAGGATAGAGATTTTCGACATAAGGGTAATTTAAAAACATACCAAGATAGATACTCTTTTTTATATGGGATCACAACAAAACCTTATTTTTGAAGATGTTAACTCCCAAAGTAAAACCGTCTTTTCGGTTGAACTTTGTAGAGGATATCCTAAGCTATCGGTCGCATGCATGCTCAACTAGTTTTTGTTTTCATATTTCAATAAATTTCTTGATACTTGGTTTATTCAAAGGGTGCAAAAAGGAGACTTTCGGTGGTTTGGGCGAGCCCCCGGCGTGCTCATTAACCACCGAAAACGTTTGGTTTCGTCAGCAAATGGCCGATTTGAAATACAAAGCAACCGCCGAAAGGGTTTGGTCGAGCAAAAAGAAAGCTCGTGCTTTCGCACGAGCCATGTGTCAAAGCGCTGAAATGATTGAAGTTTCAAACCGCCGATTTGCCCACATTGGAGGACATGATGATCGTTCGTGGTTTCAAACGAAAGGTTCCATATTTCGGCGCATTATCCTCAGCACGTCATTTCCAAATCTTTGCTAATCAGTGACAGTAAGTCACGATCGCACGGAATCTCTTCCCTCTCAGCAACAGATGGGTTCATGATTGACAGGTTATGTGTTCATTTTGAAAACCCGCAATGTCATACAGAGCCCAGAGATCACTGAGGGTATTCTCAAAACACGCGATTCGCAACCAAATCGTGATTGCCAAATCTCTGTGCTTGTTCGGGCGATTGGAATGCGGTCTCTAATTTCCAGCAAGGAGCTCGAGCCGAACAATGCGGAGTGGGTTGTCGG
>ML797065.1:157106-176628 GCA_009831015.1 Picea engelmannii
AGTCTTGATATTTATCTGTTTTGATGTTCCTATCCATCGGTGGTCTGCTACTGCTCACAATTCCCCTGCTTGCCGGTCTTTGGCTTCTCTCTGTGGGATACCAGCGCGACCGACCACAGCTTACCGAGAGAATCCTCCTCAATCGGTACCCTCCTGGTGGATCATACTACTACAGCGATTCAATTCCAGGTGGGCGAGCGATCTGTGGGATTATATTGACTTTGTTTCAATGTCATTCCACCCTTTTGAGTCATCCTGGTGGACATCTCTCTGCTACAGCATTTCTATTACAGGAGGGCGAGCGACCACTGTTAAATTATATGACTGTGTTTTATTGATATTCCAATTTATTGACTGTAAGTGTGACTTTTGACTGTCATTTGTATTCCCCTCATTCGGCCATGATGGAATTGACTGGCGAATTTTCTTGAACAGGAATCTCGGGTAACAAGCTCGGCTGAGCTAGATATGTAAATGACATTATAAATCTTTTATAATATCGAGTAATTTTTTCTTGGAAAAAAAAAACCAGTTTATTTGTATGTAAACATTTGATGATTGTAACTATGTGAGTTATACTATGTGAGTTTATAATCTGTGTGAGATTTATATAAATTGTTTTTGGAAGGATCTCCAGTCTTGAGTTGTACAATTGGTATATTTTGCTACCTCCTAATATTATGTAACATTTTGTTACCTTTTTTTTTTATATAAAATGTAATTTAAAAAAAAATTATTATTATAATTATAATTTTGTATATAACAACACATTTTGTTTGAAATGAATAAAAGTTCTAATTTTCCATATTGTGATTTTTCAATTTTCTTAATAATAATAAAAAATTAAACAAAATATTAATTTTATTATATAAATAAAAAATTCAAAATAAATAAATAAACAAATATATATTTTCATATCACAAATAACATCATAAACTCAAAAAAATTATACAAAATTAAACAAAATATTAATTTTATTATATAAATTAAAAACTCAAAATAAATAAATAAATAGCTTCTCACCAATATACACTGTCATATCACGAATAACATCGTGAACACTTATACATTATACAATAGTCCGTCCTACTTTCTCGATCTTATTTTTAAGATTACGGAACAAGCCACAGTCTACAAGAAGCCTTACATAGTTGCGCCCAATGGCCTTGTCCATTAAATGAGTTTCATGTTTGCTCTTAACGAGCTGTTTTGAAATCCATTTAATTTGTATGTTAACTTTTATTAAAGTTTCATGTTATTAGAAGTCAAAGTTTAGCAACACGTAAAGAAAATAAGAGAAATGCTAAGCAGGTTTATAAAAAAAATTGGGTGGGAAGGAATATGTCCACACTTATCAAGATTCTATTCATGGTTATTGGATTCAAGTGAGCGTTCAAATCTATTCATGGTTAATGGATAAGTGGATATTTTAACATGAATATTTTTCTAAAAAAATAAAGAGAGAAAAAGATTTTTAAAAAAGAAAAATACACTAGAAAGCATCCTTTTAATAAGATGGGAAAAAAAAGTTTAAATAAGAAGAGGTTTAAACATTTAAAATTACAAAGAAATATATGATGTGTATGAGGTCATGAGCATTATTGATTATATGATGTTTTGTGGGTTTATCATATGAGTTTGGGTGTTTTACATAGGGCCTCTTCATACTAGTGTTAAAATGTTGAAAATAAGAAGTAATCAACCTTGTGCATGTTGATATGAGAAATTGGTCTTTGGTAAGTCGTTGATGAAAGTATTACATCTCCTTGAGGAAGAGGGATAAGTGTTTATGGCACTCGTAGGAAAATCTTTAAAGAGACAAAATAACCGTTCTCTAATATTGTAATAGGGAGAGCATATGAAGACAAACTGGTCCTCAATCTTAGGCTCTAAGGAGTAGTGCTCCCAGGGAATATGATAATCTATCTCAATGTGACATTGATGGGAGAAAATTTTGAACTAAGCGAGAGGGACCTTCAAGGTGCAAAGTAACTAGAGTATAATGTACCTTGGGGACTTGAGGAACCCATCACTACGCTAGAGATACAAATTTGGGTAGTGTGTGTGAGGTCATGACTATTATTGGTTATATGATGCTTTTTGGGTTTATCATATGAGCTTGGACGCTTGCCATGGTGTCTCTTCATACTAGTGTCAAGACGTTGAAAGTAAGAAGTAATCAACCTTGTGCATGTCGATATGGGAAATTGGCCTTTGGTAAGTCGTCGACGAAAGTCAAACATTTCCCAGAGGAAGAGGGATACACGTTTATGGCACTCACAAGAAAATCTTTAAAGAGAAAAAATAATCATTCTTTAATATTATAATAGGGAGAACATATGAATACAAACTCGTCCTCAATCTTAGGCTCTAAGGAGTAGTGTTCCAGGAAAATGGTAATCTATCTCAATGCGACATTGATGGGAGAAAATTTTGAACTAAGTGAGAGGGGCCTTCAAGGTGCAAAGTAACTAGACTATGGTGCACCCTAGGGGCTCGAGGATCCCATCACTATGCTAGAGTTACAAATTTGGGTAGTGTTGAAGTTTAGAATAAATTATCCCTCTATGCTAAAACCATTTGCATTGGAGGTAGGATATTTAAACCTTTATACAAATACCATTGTTTAAGGCTTTGTAAACTTCGGTACAAATACCCTTGTTTATTTTTTCTTTGGATATATCAAGAGAATCCACTGAAAAAGTACGTGAGGGTCATCTGTGAATATTGAGGTCAATGAAGAGGCTATTACATACCAACATAAATCAATCCTACATTCTGCCTGATTGAGAGAGGACTTGATAGTATGATATGTATATCTAAGAAGACTATTGTGTGAGTTTCCCATTCCTTTGAGCTTGTGTATCATTTCACCACATGAAAGATAATTGAAACAATGAGTGGGGCTGTGCCAAATTCAGTGAGAATGATACCATGAGGGACTGATCTCTTGGCATGATGATGTTTTGATAACATCATGACAATCATTTTCTCTATCATGTTTTAGTATACTCTTTGAATGTATGGTTTAAACCTCACACCTATACAAGAGGGCATGTGTGACCAATTAGTGATAGAGTCTAGATCAAGTATTAAGAGGGATCATATTCCTTCGAGATGTAAACTCTTTTGATAATACAAAAATTTAGAAAAGAGTTCGCACTTCAAAAAATTTGATCCATCCCAATACTTTAAAAATTCAAGATCAAGATAAATCTACATCGATTTATATATATTAAATATATGTATATACAAAAAGGTGAAATAATTTATTATTATTTTTATTTATTTATTAAAAATACGTGATAATATTTTCACTTTTTTCTAGCTCGTGGATAAGAGTTTAAATTGCAGGTGAGTGTCAGATCTCCTCTCATGTATGGGACTAAGGCTAGATGTTACTATAAAGTACATGATCCCATTGGAGGTAGCCAAAGAATTGACCACAAGGGACACTAGATTTTTTGTGGATACTATCTAGGCTGAAACCGCCTTTTGGTCTTGGAGTAAGGCCTAAAACTACTTTTGATTGGTTAAGAGCTTGTCTTCCTCGAATGTAAGGAAGTAGGTTAATAGTCTAATACCCAAAGGAATATGGTAGGAGTGGAAGTATATTCCATTATGAATCACTAACTAATCATTTAAAATGACAAAAACTAATAAAAATGATTACTATCACTTGCCGCAATTTCTATCACTAATTTTTTTATTAATTCTTTTATATCTATTCATTGAGGATTTACACTTATCTATACTCATTCAAGGTTGTCTAGGAGGCTATCTCAGTTTATTATATGGCCCTTTCTTGGATTTCAAAAGTTATTTTAGAAAAACTGAGATTCGGTTTTCATTTTCTTTGGTCAAGAAACTTGGAAAAGAAGAATGAAGAACTTCCATGGATAAATGGGCAGAGATTGATTGTTCCAAAGTGTTTAGGAGGGTAGATTTTGTAGCCAAAAGAATTTGGAGACTAATCAAAGTTGAGGGCTTGTGGGTTCAAAGTGTTCATCAAAAGTACATTGTTCTTAAGTTTGTAGAGGATTGGATCGAAATACCTTAGAAAGATTTACATAATGTTTCAGTGATGTGGAAAGTTGATGTTTTGGATTTTCCCTTATAGATAGAAATAAAATCTCTGTGTAGTGAGGAATAAAAGAAAAATCGTTGTCAAATAAAATGTTGCCACGTAGTCTCAGCCAAATTTAAACAGTTTCCCATTTAATCGTTGCCATCATAAGGCGCAGATGTATTCCACCTGGGGTTGGTGAAAACCATAAATTTACTCTTCCATTACATGGCGTTGTTCATAAACCATCAATAAACATTAAAATCCACTACCATAAAAACAAGAAAAAAGAATGGTTTGTTGGGTAAAGAGAGGGGCACAAATCCCTTAGCTTCCCCAAACGCAGAGAAACTCCCTACAAATAAATGTTCTGTAGAGGATTGATCCTACACTTATTATCCATGCACAGGAAAGTAGGGCATTTTGAATCTAAATCTTTAACACTGGAGTGAAAGATAGTCGATTCGACTGTTGGCCGACTGCTCGTGGCCGACTGCTCAGGAACAAACTAATAACTTAAAGAATAAATGAATACAAGATATAAACAAAAACATGCATCCATATCTTCTCCCTGGAGAAACAAAATATAAAAAAAAAACACAATCAAGGAATAAAGAAAATGCAGGTAGGAGATACAAAAGCACGGGAAAGGTTTTGAGTCCAGGGCTCATTCTGGCCACATGCAATTAGACAGTAACTCAGAAATAAAAGATACTATGGATAGCAAGGTTTCCTACAGGATGAATCAAGCGACAAGGAGATTACATTCATAACAAAATTCAAAAGAAAACCATTTCTATCCTATGCAACCGTTTTTCCAATGTGGTTATGTATGTACAAATAGTTTTCTTTTTCTTCTATCATATTACCATTACAAATTATGATTTTACGAAAAATAATATGTTACAATCACTGTAGAAATACATGTGCAAGGAAATCTCATGGCAATGAAATTGTCATCTGAATACATTAAAATAAACAATTGTAAATTAAATTTCATTATAAGTAACAAATTTAACAGGCATACCTTTACTGATGACGATAAGGCGAAGAGGTTCTCCCACGTGTTCTGTAACATCCCCAGCCACCCACAGGCCGGGGCATGCTACCTTCAAGGCCACCATTGGAATTCGTACTCTTACCGATACTTTCTTTATTTAATAAGAACACATAAGATACAAGATTTAATGACATGCACAACAATATCCAGCAAGCATGCATAATCTAGGATTTAGTTAAATGATAATTAAAATACACAGCAGAATACATTCATACACAGATAATAATATCACAACAGAGAGCAGTTATCTTTATAAAAAGGCGACACCAACTGGCTACAGACCAAGGACATTCCACCCAACCGTAGACACCACTGCTCCAAATATCAACAAAAGTGTCACCCCTGAGCCAGGGCTATGAATCCACAAGGATGGTTCTAGAGTGTAATTGGGTTCCCAAACCAGTCAGCTCTCAAGATCTCATAGGTTTCCTAGCACCCACAACAATCCAAGTACCCAACTCTCTTCTACCTAGCATGTACCACCCGAGAGAATGGACCTCCACCTTTCTCTGCCATGCAGTCCCTCAGGCAGTCCTTCTCCTTTATCTAGGGCCTCCATCACAACTGGTGCAGAATCTCAATGCTAGAACTCTTAGGACTCGCTATTGTGACCAAAACAGGGCACATGCCAATGCATCTCAGACATGCAGGCCCCAGTTCATGGAGGGATTGAGCCGATGACCAGTACAACCAACTATCTCGTGGCTAATTCTTCAACAGTTCAACTCCCTTTCCCAAGCCAAGACACGGATGAAGATGGGTCAATGAATGGGTAAGTGTGTGCATGAAAGTGCATGATGGAAATGAGTGAACGTACAAGAAATAAACGAACAAGCCATCAGACGAGCCCCCCCATCAAACCAGAGGCGGGTTTAAGTAACTTCGTGGGGAATTCAAGAACCTCCTGGCCTTCCCCAAGAAGCTCACGTAATCAATCCCCTCCCTTAGACAAAAGGGATAATTAGAATAGGAATAAACATTTAGCTTCTCAAGCCCCCTCTCTTCTGGAATCATAGCCCCCTATAACTCTAGTCCTTGTCCATCTAGCAATCAACGTTGTGTTTATTATTAATAATTATCAAAACATTACATGTCTTGGGAATACCGACCCTTTAGTAATTGTTTGGGCACTCAGGCCTCTCAACATTGTAACAATAAATTATTTAAAATGGGGTTTCAAAACCTGGGGTGTTACATCCCCTCCCCCTTATTTTGGCACTGTCCTTAGTGCATATACAAAATAGAGATATTTATTCAAAAATCTATAGGTACTCTACCCACATGGCATCTTCATGCTCCTAGGTAGCATCTTCAGGACCGTAGCAGGTCCAATAAACTTTTACCAACTCTATAACTCAATTCCAGAGAATTTTTGCCTTTTTGTCCAATACCCGTACTGGATGAACCTGAAAGTCTCCCTCCATCTCTACCTGAATAAGATGCCAATCAATAACATGGTTAGGATAATGCACATATTTCTTTAGTAAAGAGACATGAAATACATTATGCACATTCATGGAAGAAGGTAATGCAAGCATGTATGAAACTGGCCCTATTCTGTCTAATATTTCAAATGGACCACAAAATCTGGCTGCCAACTTTGTACAACTACCCAATTTCAAAGAGATTTTCTTGGGCTTCACTTTCAAAAGTACATGCTCCCCTAATTTAAATTCTCTAGTTGTCCTGTTCTTGTCTGCATAAATTTTTTGTCTATCCTAAGATGCCTTTAAATTCTTCTTGATCTTGATCGCCTGGTCTTCCATGTCCTTAAGCAACTCTGACCCAAGTACCACTCTATCTGCTGGGTTGTCCCATCTTTCTGGGGTATCACATTTCCTACTGTACAAGGCTTCAAATGGGATCATTCTCAATGAAGCTTGATACCCATTATTATATGAAAACTCAACCAAGTGTAAGTAATCTTCCCACTTAGATGGCTTATCCATCACATACATTCTTAGCATGTCTTTAATTATGTGATTGACCCTCTATATTTTCCCATCTGTCTAGGGATGATATGTTGTGCTAAATTTCATATTTGTGCCAAATCCTTTAAACAATCCCCTGCAGAAATTGGAGGTAACCTTTGTATCTCTGTCCGAGACAATTGTCCTAGGTATCTCATGCAACCTTGCAATTTCCTTCATGAATTTTTTTGCAATATTAGCTATTGTATGCATTGTCTTCACAGGCACAAAATGAGCAGCCTTTGTTAATTTGTCAACCACCACCATGATTGAATCATGTTGCTTATTCGTTCTGGGTAATCTTGTGATGAAATCCATGGTGATCACTTCCCATTTCTTCTCTGGAATTGGCAACGGCTGCAGCAAATCCGTTGGGTGCCTATGCTCAACCTTCACCTTCTGACATTCCATACATCGAGCGATGTAATCAGCAACATCCTTCTTCATTCTTGGCCAAAAGAACTGGCTTCTTATTGCTGTAATTGTTTTCTGGTAACTGGGATGTCCAACATAAGGAACATTGTGCATTTCCTTCAGTACCAAATTCCTTAGTTCTCCAGAACTAGGAACATAGATTCTATTTTTATGCATGATTAATCTGTCTTCCTTTATCTCATACTCCTTCATTTTCTGTTGTACATCTCCTTGCTATAAGTTTTCCTTTACCTGTAGGTAATGCTGATCTATAACAAGACCATCTAAAATTATGCTCTTCAAGTTTGATTGACGCATAATGACAACAGTAGCATGCATGAGATGCACTCTTCTACTAAGTGGATTGACAACTTTATTCTCCTTTCCCTTGATATGCTTGATATCAAAGTCATATTCACTTAAAAATTTCAGCCATCTTGTTTGCCTGGCATTCCATGTTGGTTGTTCAAAAAGATACTTCAGGCCAATGTGGTCTGTCCTTACTTCAAATTTATTCCCAATGAGATAATGCCTCCACATCCTCACGGCGTGGACAATGGAAACAAGTTCCAAGTCATGGGTGGCATAGTTCCTCTCATGTTCCTTAATATTTCTGGACTCATATCCAATGACATGTCCATTTTGTGTGAGGACTCCCCCAAGTCCTTCCTTACATGCATCTGTACATACCACAAAACTTTTATTTGGGTCAACAATCTTTAACATAGGCGCACTAGTAAGTAATTCCTTCAACGGGTTAAAATTATTTCACACTTGAGTGTCCATTCAAATTTAGTTCCCTTCTTTTGCAAAGAAGTGATGGGATGAGAAATCTTAGAGAACCCTACTATGAACCTTCTATAGTAGCCAGCTAATCCCATAAAAGCTATGACATCTGACACATTTATGGATGCGGACCATCCTCTAATGGCTTCGATCTTATCTGTATCTACTGTTATGTCCTGCTATGAAATAATGTGTCCCAAGTAATGGATTTTCTTTTGATAAAAGAACACTTACTCAACTTGGCATACAACTGATGTTCTCTCAGTACTTGGAATACTAGTCTTAAGTGATGTTCATGCTCCTCTTCAAACTTAGAATAGATAAGTATGTCATCTATGAATACTATGACAAACTTATCCAAATAATTTATGAATATGTCATTCATTAAGAACATGAAGACAACTAGTGCATTGGTCAATCCAAATGGCACCACTAAAAATTCATAATTTCCATACTTCGTCATAAAGGTTGTCTTATGAATGTCTTCTTCCTTGATTCTTACCTAATGGTATCTCACCCTTAGGTCAATTTTTGAAAATATCTTTGCTCCTCTTAGTTGATCAAAGAGGTCATCAATTTGGGGTAGAGGGTACTTGTTCTTTATAGTGTACTTGTTTAGCTGTCGGAAGTCAATACACAGCCTCAAGGTTCCATCCTTCTTTTTGACAAAAAGTACTGGTGCTCCCCAAGGTGAAACACTTGGACGTATGTACCCTTTCTTTAACAATTCCTCCAACTGCATTTGTAATTCTTTTAACTCTGGTGTGCTCATTCTGTAAGGTGTTTTTGACACCAAGGCAACTCCTGGCACTAAATCAATTGAGAAATATATCTCCCTTATTGGTGGCAATCCGAGTATTTCTTGGAATACATCTTCAAATTCCTGTAGCACCGAGAAATCTTCAAGGCTTGGCCCCTTTGTATTATCTGGCTCTTCCACATGAGTTACATACAATTAACATCCTTTCCTAAAACATATTTTTAGTTGTAAGGATGAAATATCCCTTATAGAGAAGGGTCTTGGAACTCCTTTCATAGTGCTCTGTTTTCCATTTCCATCAAGACATGTAAATGTTTTGTTATGAAAATCTAGGAGAACATGATGCTTGTCCAACCAATCCATCCCAATCAGAACATCATAAGACCCCAATGGTATGATATTTAGATCCACACTAGTATTCACACCATTAATACTTATGGAACAACTTTGACCATATCATGGATTCTTCTTTTGATTCCAGTGGCTAACTGAACCAAACTTTCTTTTCCAAGTTTAATTTTCTCCAAATGTAATCTATCCACTATCTTAGGATCAATGTAGCAATGAATTTCTCCTAAATCAATCAAAATAGAAACAGGAAGATTTATGATCTTACCTTCCACCTTGATCATATTGGATTGGTACTCTGCTTGTAGATCATTTAAAGATGCATATATTCTTCCCATATCTTCGACTGTTGTAGCCTCTTGGATTTTGTGCATAGTATTCACTCTGTCCTTTCTGTGTGGGCAATCCTTGTACATGTGATCTTCCTTTCATCCCCAACATTGGATTGGTGGTCTTCCCATTTTTCCCAAGGAATCTTCCTTATTGAAATCTCCCTTATCATATTGATCTTGATGATTTATATTAGGCTTATTCCTATTGAAGGGAGGTTTGAATCCTTTCCTCCTCTGGTTGGACTTCACATTCTTCTTTTCCTTCCAAGATTTCTGCAGGGATTCTCTTCCTTGGCCTTGCTCATATAGGTATTTAGCCTTCCTGATGGCCTCCGCCAAGGTCTTGGGTTCATCATACTTGATATTTTCCTTGTAAAAGGCTGGAAGTCCACTTAGAAATCTCTGTATCTTCACTTTCTCATCACCAATGAACCTAACATATTTTAACAATCCCAAGAACTTCTTCCCGTACTCAACCATAGTCATGATTCCCAATCAGAGTTCAAAGAACTCCTGCATTTTCTTGTCATAGAAATGCTCTGAGAGGTACTCCTTCAGGAAATACTTCTTGAACTACTTTCAAGTGATCCTACTTTCATTAACATGTTCCACTTGCTTCAATTGGTCCCACCATATTGCAGCTTTCCTGTGTAAATGATAGGTGGGAATCCTAGCTTCTACATTTGATGAATAGCTATGCAACTGAAAATATCTTCTGAGCCCAAGCAACCATGCTTCGACATCATCTTCCCTTTCTCTTTCACCCCCAAAGGAAGGTGGCTTGAGCTTCCTTAGCTCTCCTTGCAAACTATCTACCTCATGTTTCCTTCTTTGGTGTCTGACAAGAGATACCTCTAGACTACTTATGTGATCATCCGCTGCATAAAACTTTCTTTCTGAGTAAGGAGGTGAGTGGTGTCCATGAGCTCTATTAGCACCTATGGAATAATGAGCTCTTCCATGATCATCCCTTCTTTCATGGAACCTGCCTTCTTCCTCTTGTCTCGAGTTTGATCCCTTCTTCGTTTGTATCTGCAACTAATTTAAGCTCTGCAACACTCGAGCATTTATCTAACTTTTCTCTCTCATCAATCTCTCGTTGTCTTCTTTGTAGCTCTGCGCTTCCATCTTTAGGATTCTTACCATTTCTATTAATGTTTCCTGGTCTCATTTTTCCTTGCGTCCATTGGACTCTGTCTCTGCATTACCAACTCTGGTATTTTGTCCTTCGGCCTTCTTATCATGATTGGAGGCTCCCTCACCTTCTTCCATTTCCTCAATACACATCCTGAGATGATGTGCTTAAGCCCATTAATTCTACAAAATTTGCAAGAGACCATTTTATTAGAATTACGCATATGATAAACAAAATTGTCAAACCATGCTATAGGTCTCTTTATTTTTTTTTGTTCATGGAGATCATATCCCCATTCTCCAAAAATAACGGTGTCCTATTATCCTTTTTTGACACATAATTTCATCTTGCGCAGGTGCTTCCTTCAAACCATCTTCCCAGGTGACCACGACTAGAAACCATGGCTAAATCCTTCCTTAGCACTTTTCTGGCTCGAGACAACCAATTCGTCCCTTAGTCCTGCTTCCCTCAGCTCTCAATCTGCATATGACCATGACTATGACCCTCTGCTTAGCTGAAAAAGTGCTTGTCCAGAGCTTCGGGACTTCGAAACTTTCAACCAGGATCGGATCAACGGTCCTCATCCTCTTTCACGATCAAATATCGATATCCACTTCGGGACTCCACACTTCGGGAGTCTCAACTTTCCTTGCTTGCCTCCTCCCGAAATGATTTTACCCGAAGTTCATTATCTATCGACAAGTTTCCTCCCACATACTAGCAGTTGTGAATCACTTTGGCTCTTCGGGCTTCGGATGTTTCAAACTTTCCTCCTACACTTTCTCCCGAAGTGCTTTCACCCAAAGTCGATGATCCTTCGATGTGTGTCTTCTGGAATCAACAGTCGATATGTACTCTGGCCTTCAGGAGTTTTCGACCCAATGCAACCTATCACATCTTCCCCCCCTGGAGTGACCAGTATTCGGACTACACGATCTGTCGCCACATGGTGAAATATTGGAAGCGAACAACTGGCTCACTCAGGTGGGTGACATGTGTCACGTTCTGACCGAGTTTTCAATACTCCAGATGCTCAAAACTTATTGACATGTGGCACACATCCCATGTGTCCACGCCATCCCAGGTGACATCCGCAAGCCACGTTACTTCAAGAATTATAGGGTCGAAATCACCTCTAGGTGATGTCATCGTGCCCCACCACTTAGGCCCTTCGGGCTTCGGGACTTTGAAATTTGGAAGTTTCAACACTAACACACTTCCAATTCTCCCGAAATATGAATTCTGAATTGGCCATTCTGTCGCCACATGTCCTCCTGAATCAGATGACTAAGATTCACTTCGGGTCTTCACCCGAAGTCCACGGATCTACACCACATGCCCTCCTAAATATGATGGTTGAGGCTTACTTCGGGTCTTCAGACTTCGGAAATATCAAATTTCAAAACTTGTCTGGCTCCACTGGCTTTTAGCTGAAGCCCTAGATCTAGTGGCGAGTGGCTCCTGGCAGATCGACAAATGAGATCCTTTCAGGTCTTCGGGTTTCAAAAATCTCAAACTTCAAAACTTTTATGGTCCCATTGGCTTTTATCTGAAGCCTTGGATCTAGTGACGTGTGGCTCTCGGTAGATCGACGACCACGATTTCTTCGGGTCTTCGTACTTCGGAGAACTCAACTCTCAACCTTCGTTTTCCCTAGAAGTGTGAAGATGTATGTCACGTGTCCTCCTGGATCAAACGATTGATATTCTCTTTGGATCTCCAGGGTTCGGAATCTCAATTATCAACTTCTCCTACTCACCTTTTCCTGTAGTTATTTCACCCAGAGCACACGATAGGTTGACGCATTTCCCCCTACATATTGATGGTCCCCGACTACTTATGCTCTTCATGGGTTCGTCATTTGAGTGCTAACAAGTCACATAACTACATGCCTTTTAGTTTGTAGGGGTGTGCATCAATGGTTTGGAGTAACCCGCTTTTTGCCTTGCAATTCTCCTGACGCTGACGCATAACCCCTTTGGTGAAACCGTGGTTTGGATTACGGGACCGCCTTGAGGAATTAACTCCCATGCAACTTGGTTCCCCACAATGCCTATTGTCCATTGATCTCTCTCTCCAATGGGATCTGATGGTTGGGACCTTAACCCTTACTTCCTTTTCATCGGACGACCCATGTTCACTTGTCCTCCGATCCAAGGATCCTTGATCTCTCTCGATCCTACAGTGGCAATCATTCCCAGATTCGAAGGGGAACAATCACGATCCTTCGAACCCCTTACAATGGATCTTTGACGGTCTAACTCTCGCGTAGATTCTACAATGCCATTCCTCCTAAGACTTTCAACTTCATGATCAAAGTTTGATCTCGACCACGAGACTCTGATCAACAGACCCGACCCATACCAGCCTAATGTTTCAACCAGAAGCTCTGATACCAAACTGTAACATCCACAACCACCCACAGGTTGGGTCATGCTACCTTCAAGCCCACCATTGGACTTCATACTCTTACCGATACCTTCTTTATTTAATAAGAATGCATAAGATACAAGATTTAACAACATGCACAACAATATTGAGCAATCATGCATAATCTAAGATTTAGTTAAACGATAATTAAAATACACAGTGGAATACATTCATACACAGATAATAATATCACAACATAGAGCACTTATCTTTATAAAAAGGCGACACCAACTGGCTGCAGACCAAGGACGTTCCACCCAACTATAGACACCACTACTCCAAATCTCAACAGCAATGTCACCCCCGAGCCAGGGCTATGAATCCACAAGGACAGTTCCAGAGTGTACTTGGGTTCCCAAACCAGTCAACTCTCAATCTCTCACAGGTTTCCCAACACCCACAACAATCCAAGTACCCAGTTCTCTTCTATCTAGCCTGTACCAATCGAGAGAATGGACCTCCACCTTTCTTTTCCATGTAGTCCCTCAGGCAATCCTTCTCCTTTATCCAGGGCCTCCAACACAACTGTTCCATAATCTCAATGTTGGAACTCTCACGATTCGTTGTTGTGAGAAAAACACAACACATGCCAACACATCTCAGACATGCAAGCCCTAGGTCATGGCTGGATTGCACCAGTGACCACTACAACCAACTGTCCCATGGCTAATTCTTCAGTTGTTTGACTCCCTTTCCCAAGCCAAGATGCGGATGAGGATGGGTCAATGAATGGGTAAGTGCATGCATGAAAGTGTGTGAGTGAAATGAGTGAACGTACATGAAATCAACGAACAAGCCATCAGTCGAGCCCCCCCCATCAAACCAGAGGCGGGTTTAAGTAACTTTGTGGGGAAATCAAGAACCTCCTAGCCTTCCCCAAGAAGCTCACTTAACTGATCCCCTCCCTTAGACAAAAGGGATAATTAGAATAGGAATAAAAAATTATCCCCTCAAGCCCCCTCACTTATGGAATCATAGCCCCCTATAACTCTAGTCCTTGTCCATCTAGCAGCCAACAATGTCTTTATTATTAATAATTATCAAAACATTACATGTCTTGGGCATACTAGACCTTTAATAATTGTTTCAGAACTCAGGCCTCTCAACATTGTAAAAATACATTATTTAAAATGGGGGTTCAAAACCTAGGGTGTTACACATTCGCTCCATCCAGATCCCACTTGTCGACCGATGAGACCTCACCCGTACCTCCCAACCAACGCTAGGAGTACTCGTCTCCCCCCTTAGCCCCCCGATCTGCAAAGGGGCCACGCACACGATACTAGAGAATGCTAGCACCCAGCTCACCTTGCAACGTCAAGCTACCACTCGTTACCCAATCTAGGTATCCCAACTCCCACAAAAGAAACTTAGTCAAGATAAAATTTGGTAGTGTAACATTACACAAGCCAGATGTGATCCATACTCCACCCTCGCCATCCTTTTTATAGATTTTCTTAGTCATTAGTTTCCCAAATCCTCATTATATTCCTTTTTCATTTATTTAATTAGGAAAAACCTCCCCAATACACATGTCGCTCGATCCCCTAGTTGCCCCAGAAAATCAATTTATTAATTAATTAAATTTTCCTATTTCCCTCACCCACTTAAAAGCGTTCCTAAAAACGCTCCTCGGTGTCCCATTATTACCTTACAACTCTTAAATGACTTATGCCTTACTTAATTCCTAGTTGAGTTCATAAATAGAAAGTTCCAAAGGCTAGATTCCTTACTAAGTTAGACATCCCCCTTTTCTTTAAGTTTCCCTGTTTCTTTAAGTTTCCCCCTTTTTCTTTTAACTAAAAATAGATTTAGCAAGTGTAGAAAAACAACCACATACCCATTTAATAAATTTAATTCTCCATTATAATTTTTACTTTAATAATTAAAGTTTGAATTTCTTTACCCCCTACTTGTTAAATGTTTAATTATTATTATTTTTTTTTCAGAGGTTCTACTTAGACCTAGGTTTTAAATTGACTAGGCTTGGCGACAGTTCTTAAGGGAAAATTTGTTATTAAACTTATTCATCAAAACATTCATTTTAAGGCCGACCAGGTCCTAAGGAGGCATAATTTTCTAGGAACTAGGTTTATTAACTTACTAGTTAAAATCGCGACATGCCCTTCAGGACGCTCTACGTGCTCCAAGGGTGCCACTCACCTCTTTCTGTTTTCTTTACGTGACGTGCCCTTCAATACACACTACATGCTCCAAGGGTGTCACTTGCCTCTTGACTGAATTTGGTAGATGTCAAACCCCTAGAGTCAATACTCCGTCAGGTGATCTTGTGGGAGACTAAGGGCCTCTAAGGAATAAGGACTTTGCATTATTGCGTGCCCCATAGAATCATCATGAGAAACTATCACAGTCTTCCCTCACAACATCGTGGGTCTTCTTGAACTAGGTAATCATTAACCTACAGTTTGAGCCACAGCGGGAGTGCTAGTAGGTTGTGGCAGGGATACTGCCACACCTCTCCCTCAATGTCTATGGTTATCGTGCGTGACCCCTTTACTCCAAATGTGAGTCTGGTCGAAAAGCTATCATCAGCCTGCATCCATCAACATATCATGTCAGCAATAACAATCAACATCATAGTATCTAATCATATGTACATATCTCACATCAACAACAATAAAACCCTAACAGTCCACTCCCTGACTTGATCCAAATTCCAAGGGGTTTCATCGATGCCTCAACATCCAGAGTCCTACACACTCAGGAGAAAACAGTCAATAACACTTGTCTATGTAAATACAATAAAATAACATATCATCACATCCACAATATCTCATAATCATAATCAAAACAACCAATAGTATAATGACTCGGATCACTTGCACGCAAGTGTCCTCAAAGAATAAGTTGGCTCAGTGTGCATAAGAGCGAGATGTTACATTTTGTCTTTTTCCCTTAGTTGTTGAGGGTTTGGTTTGGAAAGTTGGGGATGGCACAAAGGTAAGACCCAATTGGAGGACCTTGGGTTTGGAATAGTGTGTATCATAAGCTTCTTGAGTTAACGATTCAAACCTTAAGGGATAGAGGTCTATTTAATATTTCTCAAATTGCAAATCTAGCTTTCACAAATATTTGGCATTAAGAGTGGCTCTTAGTTGATTATATGGGTTTTAGAGGGAAAGAGGCATATGTCGAATGTTTGGGTTAAAAATCATTTAGGTGTTTATACTCCAAAGGAGGGTTATCATTCCTTAGGTGAAGGAGGGAATAAAGAGAGATTGTTTGGTGGTGGGTGTTTGGAAATTCCACTTCCTTTCAAAATCAATTTTTTTTATCTGGCTCATCCTAAACAATAAATCTCTAATGTGGGATAACCTTCAAAAAAGAAAAAGATCAGGGGAAAGGAGGTGCTCCCTTTGTAAGTTTTGTGATGCGACTAATCTTCATATGGTAATGTAGTGCTCCTATACCAAACAAGTTTGGTGGGAAATAGAATATCTAATAGGTTTATAATATCCGTGGTCTCGAAGTACAATGGAGGAAGGTTAGGAATTGGTGTGAATACAGTGGTAAAATATTATAGGTATTTTCCTTTGATTCTCTCTTGAGGTGTCTAGCTAAACAGGAGGGCTCATGCACTTACTTTGATGGATGGGGTTATTCACAGAGAGATTACGACCCATGGGGTAGGTCAAGTACTCTTCATAAGTGGATATAATTGTCTAAAGTTTAGAGATGGTGTTAGGCTTGGCACCAACAATTATGTAGAATTAAATGCTATTAAGTCGATTTTATTGTTAATTGGTGAAAAAGGGGTTTGCAAATATTTGGGGATTTGATTCTTATGGTTACATCGATGAAAGTTGAAAAAAATTGACAAAACTTTATTTTGCTTCCTTTCTCGAGGAGGTTTTTGGGACTTATAATTAAACCAATGGGAATTCTTATTTTGGAAATAGGATGGAGGGTGTAAGATTGGATGGTGGGGATACATACAATGGTTGTGTCATTTTTTAATCTCTATTGTTTAATAATTAAAAATTTAGTTGTTCAACTGTTAATTATGGAATTAGAGATATCTCTATGGTTGACAGATGAGAAATGTCTAGTTGGTACATGAGAAATGTTTGTTTGGATGGTGAATGCCGAGAATTGGCACATGAGAGATGTCTCTATGGATAGTGATCTCTATCGGCATTCACCATCCGCTAATGATGGATGCACTAGTATATTTAACACTCTATAACTTAAACACTAGGCATTTCAAATGATGGAAAAAAAATTTCCCTTGCTTTAATAAGAATACATCTAAAATTTTAGATGTAAGTAAAATTTCATCTTAAACTTACAAATAATTAAATGAACTGAATGCTAAACATTTCAAATGATTGAATTTTTTTTTTCCCTTAATTTAATAAGAATACATCTAAAATTTTAGATGTAAGTAAAATTTCATCTTACACTTACAAATAATTAAATTCAGATGCAAGTTTGTAACTAAAATTTCATCTTACACTTACAAATAATTAAATTCATATGCAAGTTTACAGCTAGAGCATGGATACATGGTTTGATGAACATGTTGATGGGGTCTTCACTTAGACCAGACAGAGCCTTTTATTATGTTTAATTAATGTTAATTATAATGTTTAATTTGGGAAAGTGATAGACATATTTTTTAGTTGGTCAATTAGTTTATTTGTATGCCATCATTGGATGATTGTAACTATGCCACTTTATCATTCATGTGAGGTTTATATAAGTTGTTATCAGAAGGATCTTCAGTCTTGAGTGAGAGGTACATTTTCATAGAGTAGTTGATATATTTTACTACCTCCTAATATTGTGTAATTTATGTCTTGTCATTTGAGAAATGTATTTTGTATTATTTTTTTAATATTAAAATGTAATTAGAAAGAGAAATTGTCATATCACAATAAAATTTTGTTTGGAATCAATAAAATTATTAATTTTTATGCTCGAAGGAAAACATTTACTACAATATTAAACAAAATATCAAAATATTAATTTTGTTATATAAATAAAATGTGAAAAATAAATAAATAATTCTTAAAATTAATTGCACTGTGAAGGAGCACTTCTAAAGAATCGTTCCTCCCCTTCCTTTCCATTATCATCATCTTTCAATAATTTTTAACATTTATAAGCGATGATTATTTTCTTTGTTTATATATATATAATTTTAATATGAATATTCTTATCTATATTTCCTATGAAAATTCCATACATCCAATGATTATGAAGCAAAGTGAACAGTTAGACTTGCACAAATGCTCAAATATGCAAACTGAAGCTTTACATCTATACATTTGAAATTATAGTGCTTACCTTTTGAAATTATAGTGCTTACATCTATATAATTGCCCAAATTTTAGAAGTGCTTACCTTTGTTTAAAAGGTCTTTCCAGACATAATTTTATGTCATTATTTTTCCAAATTAGTATTTCCCACCAAATTATATTTCCAACTATCATACCCAAACTCAATAGATTCTCCATTCCAATAGGACATCTTTTCAAAAGTGGACAATTATCTATCTTCAAGATATAGTGTTTGGGGAGTGTTTGTTCATTCCACAGTTCATTGTGGGATAATCCAGCCATATTTTTCAATAAGGGTAAGTCTTGCAAAACTAACTTCTCTAACATTTAAAATCCACTGGGCCTGTGGGAGATTCTTATTACTTATTTTATATCTATTCATTGAGTCTTTACACTTATCTATACTCATTCAAGGTTGTCTTAGAGGATATCTCACTTTATTAGATCGACCTTTCTTGGATTTCGAAAGAGATTTCAGAAAATATAAGGAGACTCAGTTTTCATTTTCTTTGGTCAAGAAACTTTGAAAAGAAGAATGAAGAACTTCCATGGAGAAATGGGCAGAGATTGATTGTTCCAAAATGTTTAGGAGGGTGAATTTTGTAGCCAAAATCATTTGGAAACTAATCAAAGGGGAGGACTTGTGGGTTCAAAGTGTTCATCAAAAGTACATTGCTCTTAATTCTTTAGAGGATTGGATCCAAATAACTTAGAAAAATTTACATAATATTTCAGTGATGTGGAAAGTTGTTGTTTTGGTTTTTCCCTTATCTGTTGAGGGTTTGGTTTGGAAAGTTGGGGATGGCACAAAGGTAAGACTTGGTCGGAGGACCTTGGGTTTGGAATAGTGTGGATCATAATCTTCTTGAGTTGATGATTCAAACCTTAAGGGATAGAGGTCTATTTAATATTTCTCAA